>JAOEHK010009142.1:0-12463 GCA_025447835.1 Labidoglobus nevermanni
AATAACTCTTAGTGTGCCGCAGAATTCTAGGATGACTTTTAGTGTGCCCTGGCTCAGAAAAGGTTGCGGAGCACTGCTGTAGACGACGCAAACTGGACAAGAACGAAGTAACGTCCGTTCTGGGACCTCTCCTCGCCTCGTCCCGCTTTGCCATTACGAGGCCCCTTTATTCCCTCATATTTTTAGCCTGTACTGTCCATAATCGCAGAGAGTCTTAGGCGTATGGTGAATCGTAGTAATGTTGCATATTTCGTGGGTGCAAATCGTATTTGCCATGTTTATCTAGCAAATGATGCCTAGATAAGCTAAGGACTAAGAATATGTGGTACTAGCTTACTAAATCTGCCTCCCTAGCCTCCCTATCAGGGTTAACATGATTTTGCCCTTGGGTTTTTCCTTTATTTTCATGTTCGTAGGGTCCTAACATATCATTGCAGGCCTTGGATTGGGCTTCTGCAGATTTTCCCTGGAGGAGGATAACCAATTCTGATATATTATCATCTGTGATATGCCCAACATGATTTTACGGGTGGTCTCTTCCTTTTTGCTCATTTGTAGGATCTTGGCATATCATTTCAAGTCTTGGCTTGGAATTCTGTTTCTTCCATTGTCAATTCCCTCAGGTTTTCCCCGCATTTTGTAATTTCCTTCTAGGCATTCCCTTCCTATCCTTCAAACCTAAGCGTTGTATACTTTTGTAGACATGAGTCCTGGTTTGGAAGAATAACCAATTCTGATATATCACCATCTGTAATATTATGGCCATCATGATTTTACAGATGGTCCTTTATCTCTTCTTTGTGAGATCTTGGCATATCATTTCAGCTCTTGGATTGGGATTTTGTATCTTCCATTGTTAATTCCTTCAGGTTTTCCCTGTATTTTGCAATTTCCTTCTAGTCCTTCCCTTCCTAACCCTCACACCTAAGCGTCCTATACGAGCCCTAGTTTATGAGGATAACCAATTCTGATATATTCCCATCTGTAATATTATGGCCAACGAGATTTTACGGCTGGTCTTTTCCTTTATTTCTTTGTTGTGGGACCTTGACATACCGATTCAGGCCTTGGCTTAGGATTCTGTACCTTCCATTGCCAATATCTTCAGGTTTTTCCCGTGTTTTGCCATTTCCTTCTAGATCCTTTAAAGTCTAGACTACAACTAGCGAAAACACATTATATATTATTATTGAATGAATTGGGGATGTTAAAACTATATCACATTCGTATGAAATCGAATGGGAAGCTAATAGAAACGCAGCTGATAGGAACATAAATTATATGCAATGATTAATTACAATTAGTGTCATCATTAAGACTTTCGATTCAGTTGCTTCCCGGACATGCGGTCGGAGTGCTCTTTTTTCACAATTTTCTTGCGTGACTCATTCAATTATCTCTCATTATCTGCAACTAGTCCTCGCTGTCTTCTCCTCAAACTCATGACATGGCAGCAATGACGCTGCGGGTTAATTTAATTAAATTCTTTGTTCGCGTTTATGTGCCATGAGTTGCTGGCACAAGAGGAGTTGCCTCAGGGATGAATAAATATTTCAACATTGCGTCCACCAATTGCATACTGATCTCCTCATTGCTTCTCTCCTACATCCTCTCTGTCATATTTAGGATGTTTGCATTAAAATCTATAACTTGAATTTCATAAAATTGACTCTTATTGCGCTAATAAGAAGAAGAAAGTTGTAGCACTGAACTTTGATTCGATTTGAATACAATATTTCGTAACCATCCCCCAGATGCGCCCGTCACCCTCTTGTGCATTCAGGGTGATTTATCTTCATGAATATGTATTCTGGGATTTGCAATAGAGCTATATCCGTTATAATTGCTTTTGTGTGTAGGGGCGAAACACAGATTAGGGGTAGTTCTTTATATGAAAAGGGTCATCATACTTTAATAATCTATTGCTTTTAGTAAAATAACAACACAACAAAGAAGTGTTTGAAACTGACAAGGAATAAAAGGAACGCCCAGGGTGCAATGGTGGTAAAGGTGGATCTGAGCAGGTAAAATGAGATGATCGAAAATATAATTGAGAGAGGAAAGATACATATTATCAATGCCGCCATCTTGGCATTGGTCTTCATCCGGGAAAGGAGGATTAATGATAGACAAAGGTGTCAGAACGAGATTCCGGACCCTGGTAATTTGCCATTCGCAGTGCAAAGAAGTGCAAATCAGTCCCATTGATGGCAATCAGATTACGGAGACAAGTTGAGACGATTTGCAGGTGTGAGCATGATCTGCAAGGCCGTCATCTAGTTAAGGAACCTTTATACGATGACATGCCAACTTTTTCTTCCTTGGGCATCCAAACGAAGATTGGACATGCCTGGCCAGTAGGGGGCTGCGCTATGGACGCTGCTTTGATCTTCTTCAGCAATCGCGATCCGGCCGCAGCTGGCAGGAGGAGGAATGGTAGGACTGCGGATGTATTTATGCACTTTCGAGCTCTTCGTCGTCGGCGCTGATGTGAAATGCAAACAAGGCGCTTTCGAAGTGCGTCTCGTGATTCCAGGTGGTACCCGCGGCTGTAGCCTTGAAGCGATCGCAGTTCGCGGGTACTTAATCTAATTATACACGGAAAACTGCGTCGTCTCAGTTTGAGCAAGTCGGCTCTACGCAATCATTTCGTTTCGTGCCAGGCGGCAGTCCCAGCTTCAACCTTAGTGGTTAGCAGTTACTCAGGCAGGCGTAATTTGTGGGCAAAGAATGCTTGGCGATTAGATTCCGGCCGATGGACGAGGCGAGCGCGCAACATCTGATTACGTTCGATTATCGCCTCGATTGCACATTGCGCTCATTTCGTTCGCCGACACTCCGGGGACACATTATCTGCAATTGATGCGTATTTGCAATGCTAACGATTGCTCCCGCCACGTGAAAGCAAACATGCAATACGAGCAACGCAGCTATCGATTTTCCGGGAGGGTTACCAGTAATAACTAGTCTCTAACTGTTAAGATACGCAAAGAAAACTACTAGGAACGAAATTGATAGCTATACAAGAGGAATCAGAGAGGATATGTAAACCTGTGATGATTCAAATGGATACAGGATCCATGAGTACCAATGGAAGCATCGACCTCTAACATACCATTTCAGAATGGTTGAAGGAATGTGCTCAGAATGAAATTGGTAGCTATTAACATTTGGAACATAAAAGAGGAATAGAAAAAGAGCTTAAAACTTGACGTTTGGGATGTTTATACAGCTGAAGATAGCAGCTAAGTAGTAGACTATTCTATAATGGCTGTAGTAGTGTCAAAGTCATCTTTCAGCGAAGAAATAAGAAGCCTATTAAGTTTCTTTCAGAATATAGGCTCAGAGAAATACGAAGAATGAAATTACTAGATATCAGAATTTGGGACATAAAAGAGGAATAGAAAAAGAGCTTAGAACTTGACGTTTGAAACGTTTATAGAGCTGAAGATAGCAGTCATATAGTAAACTATTCTGAATGGTTGGAGTAGGGTCAGCATCATATTTTGACGAAGAAATAAGAAGCCGGTTAAGTTTCTCTCAGAATATAGGCTCAGAGAAATACAAAGAATGAAATTACTAGATATCAGAATTTGGGACATGAAATAGGAATGGAAAAAGAGCTTAGAACTTGACGTTTGGAACGTTTATAGAGTTGAAGATAGCAGCCATATAGTAAACTATTCTATATCGGTTGGTGTAGGGTCAACATCATATTTGGACGAAGAAATAAGAAGCCGATTAAGTTTCTCTCAGAATATAGGCTCAGAGATATACAAAGAATGAAATTACCAGATATCAGAATTTGAGACATGAAAGAGGAATAGAAAAAGAGCTTAGAACTTGACGTTTGGTGCGTTTATAGAGCTGAAGATAGCAGCCATATAGTAAACTATTCTGAATGGTTGGAGTAGGGTCAACATCATATTTGGACGAAGAAATAAGAAGCCGATTAAGTTTCTCTCAGAATTTTGGCTCAGAGAACTATAAAGAATGAGATTACTAGCTATCAGAATTTGGAACATGAAAGAGGAATAGAAAAAGAGCTTAGAACTTGACCTTTGAGGTGTTTATGCAGCTGAAGATAGCAGCTATTCTATAATGATTGGAGTGTCATAGTCATCTTTCAACGAAGAAATAAGCGAAGAAATAATTAAGTTTCTCTCAGAATATAGACCTAGAGAAGTAGAAGAATGGAATTAGTAGGTATCAGAATTTGGGAAATGAACAAGGAATCGCCGCATCGTGGTATTTAATGGCGAAACCTTTATGGACAGCTGAAGATAAGAGAGAACTGTAATAAACTATTTCAGAATGAAATTGTAGGGTTGGGAGGAGAATTAAGAAACAGCGTAGAATTTGATGCCTGGAAGATCTATGTAGAGCTGAATAACTTTAGAATGACTGGAGTTGGTTAAAAATCACTTTGGGAACTTTTATAAAAATTATGTGGAAAGATCCTCCATGGAATCATGGACCTAGAGGCTTTCTAATCGAACACACATTCTGGCTAAAGGACGTACACGTGCTCATTATTGTCTGATTACTTTGTTTCGCTTGATTAAATTTAGTAAGAAATGGAATTGCAGAATATTTTTAAGCATGAACTAAAGTTGGACCTGGAAGCTGAGTCAGAGTTGTTAGCCCCGATTTCCATTCGTGACTTGGATTTGTTTAGTGTTATCGCGATGAATTGTGCATTGTGTCTGAATGTGGTCGCCGGTGCAGGTCTTTGATCCAATCTGGTTGGCAATCGTTTGAATGCACACGCAGATAACAATCGCAAATAATGCCATGTGTGGCGAATGCGTTGGTTTTCCTTGTTTTGTATGGAAATGCATGGGCTGGGATGGAACTGTAATGATTTGCCACTAAAGGCTCGCGCTCGCGATTGTTGCGTCTGTAGATGTGAGAAAGGCAACTGTAAACTACCAAACGCTTCGCCGTGAAAGGGTTGCTCCCCGGGGAACCCTTCTGAGCCGACGAATTACTATTTAATGTGTGAATACAGACGAGGAAGAGCTGAGGTTGATGAGTGGATTGTAACAAGGCACAAGGTGACCGCAGACGCATAAAAAAACGGGTCATTGTACTGAATTCATTGTCGCGCCTTTATGGGTTTATTTTTACATTAGTTGACATTCTGGGCTCACCGTTAACCCTTCAGTTGCAACCAGTGGATGCAAATTTAGTCGTAGAGAAGACAGAATGCAGAGGATTCTAGAAAATCCAAATCAGTTTTAATTCTTAATTTAATTTGTGAATATCCTAGAAAGAAGTTACTATTTGGCTGTAATTAACAAGAAAATAATGAGAGAAAAGTCTTTTCCAGTATATTCTATGTACTAGAAAGTAGAAAAACAGAAATTCTAGATTATAGGTAGTTGAGCAAAGTTGTAGACCTCAGATGGCCGCTGCAGATGACTTCAATTTCCTTCCCTCCACGAGGAGGTGTGGACAGGCGGAAACGATCGTGTGTGGACTCGCAAAATAAGACTTCCTTGCATCTTGCAGATGATGTACTAGATTAAGAAAACGTGCAAGGCGATAAATCGCACTCCATTGCTGCTCTTGTTGCATTTAACAACAACACGTACCTTTGAAACATTGTCCACACTTCCCCACTTGCGCTGTACAAATCCGATCCGATGAAGAAATCTTAGTTGGCAAACATACACGTTCGCCCAGGTTGTAAATCTGCTGGCAATAAATTCAATTCAACAGTAAGGAACGATAGCATTTCTCCACCTTCACAACCCACATGGGAAAAAGATAATAACATAGGAAATTTGATTGAGGTGGGACAGGCCTGTTAATTAACTTAAGCTTGTAGGTATGCAGGGTGAGCTATCAATGTGCAGCCTCTGTTATTGTGGGACTTTCATTTTTCTATTTGCTGCTCCTTTTAATTGCTGCGTGGTCGGTGTCTAGTCGAGAAACATGCTGGGTCGGAGCTGCTCATAATTTAAGGGATGAATTAATTAGCCCCTTGGGTAAAAGCCATTTTATGCTGACGTGCAGGTACATTTATCCCCCACATTTTCTACCTGTAATCTGCTCGCCAACGTCTCAACGAGCTCAGTTTTAGGGCTCCTTCACCTTGAGACCGGGCAAAGTACCGCGTTTTGGATGTTTTTGTTGCCATTTCGATCGGTTGGCCAGTGAACGTAAATTAAGCAGGGTATTGTGCCCAACTGACAGTTACATGGTCCCTCCTTGTCCAGGCAACTTGCTTCCAACATATTTCTCTTGTATGAAATGAAAAATTGAAGCAGACTGATGAGATTCGCTTTCAGGTATGTTTTTTTTATTCTAGTTTTCATGTTTTTCAAATTGAGTCTAAAGATGCTGCTAAAGGTTCTCCTTGTTGCGCATTGGTCAAGGGAGATTGATTTTACTGAATATTCAGCACCACAAGTAGCAGAGCCTTTAGAAAAGGTAAAAAAGAAAAGGAGCGAGGTACAAATTATCTGCTTTACATGGAAATATCGAATTCTTCGCAAATAAAAGCACTATAAGTTGCGGAATATTAAACGTATTCGATTCATTTCAGGTCAAACTTCCATATCATTTCAACGTATCTTGATATTCCCAATTCTATTCTTAATTGCGTAACGGTGACAGCCACCTCTGCGTTCATAATTTCAAATCATAATTGGCAATTCTGCTTTCCGATATCCCGTTGACTGGATTTCTTCAATTCGCTTTCCTCAATTGACCGGATATCACAAATCAATTGTTAATCCAATAATTGGGAATTATCTGAGATAGAGTTTAGATTGAAGAACCTTTAATGGAAGGAATTTCCTGAAGCATTGGTTAATGATGATTAAAGCTGTTAGTATGACTTTCGAGGAGAATTTCGATCTTATAAAACACGGAATAATTGTCCCGTGGCTGGGAATCGAACCCAGCACATTGGTGTGGCGTCTGTCGACGTTAGCACTACACCACTTCCCATCCACGGTGGTAATGATTATTTGTGGGTAATAAGCTTTTCAGAATGATGAGTGGTGCTTTAGTTGTTGAACTCAATTTTCAATTGACATTTTGACAAAAACATTGAGGAAATTCTTTGTAGGATTAACGACTAACTGAATGGTCATAAAAATGACGACAGCACTTGAAAATGAATTATTCGCCTAATTAACTCCTTTCTTCTTCAAAATGTGTCTTTATTTTGAGGTGTGTTTAATCGGGCGGAACGTCGTGTTAAGCAGAAGTAGTAAAAGTTTATATTGCTAGATAATAAACACGGTCTACCTCTGAATCTAATCAGCCAGCAATTACATCTGGAAAAGAAGAGAAATGCACTATTATAATGATTATTAGCAACTGAATTGATGATGAGGTCTTCAATAATAGACGCATAATTAATATCTATAGATAATGGCGATTTTCAAGTCCAAGGTCCCTTTTTGTAACTTTGGAGAAGGAAATAATACCGTTGCGCTGCTGATGGAGAACTAGCTCAAGGTATCGGTTATAAAGCAAACTCAATTTGCTGTCCAGTAGACTGCCTTTGTCACAATTAATGGGGCAGTATTTACACAAAAGCAACAAAACGCAGAAATGGCATGGCGTTGCCCCCCAGGGGTTTGCATTGAAATGGTGTAATTTATGGGCCATTTGCAAGAAATATGCAGACAGGAAATTCATAAGATTTAATTTTCCATGGCCGTGCTGAAGCTCGTAGGTATGAAAGGAAAAGAAAAGCATGAAGCAAGTCGAGTGCGATTTCAACTTCAGCGTGTATCAAAGCGAGCAAAATAATGCATTTGAAGAGGCAATAAAAGTGCAATACAGGCAGGCGGGATCGCATTTCCATATTTAGGTGCAGCTTGGAGAATCGAGCGGCAACTGAAACTTGTCCTATTCAATTGCGCCATCCCGACTTCAATCATGCGAGATGCTGCGATAGAAAGCGGAATCCATTTGTTCATCATATGTTCGCGATCCATTCCGCTGTGATTTCGTCTCACGCCACTTTTACCTCTGGCGTGAACCAAGGCAATCAAAGATGCGATAAACATCCACGTGTTTCCATGCGGATGCGCTCCAAGTGCAAGTGCGCAGGCATGCAGCAAGGAGTGAAGCGTAATTAAATGAAATTTAAGACTTGATCGAGCTTCATTGTGCGTGTAATTTTCATCCAGGCTCCGAAAGGTGCCTGATTGAGTGCGCATAAAGATCCGCTCATCATCGACATCGGGTCGAGGTGTAGTATTTCCTCAATCGCGATACCAGGATAAGGAAACACGCAAAGACCTGAGCAGACGGATAATTAATTCATAGCTATAACCGAACCTATATTCGAAAGAATTTGTTAACGCTATTCAAAGATGTTAGTATGACCTCCGAGGAGAGTTTCAAACTTATAAAACGCGGAATAATTTTCCCGTGGCTGGGAATCGAACCCAGGACATTGGTGTGGTGTCTGTCGACGTAAGCACTACACCACATTCCATCCACGGTAGCAATGCTTTATTTGTGTGTAACTAGCCTCTCAAGAATGATACTTTTTTGCCTAATTAAGAATCGCGATACCGGGATAAGGAAAGACGTAAAGATCTGATGCAATCTTATTGCCAGTTCAATACTCGATGGCGAATTGTTAAGGGACAACGTGTATGCAGATGGATAATTAATTCATAGCTATAACCGAATCTATATTCGAAAGAATTTGTTAACGATATTCAAAGATGTTAGTATGACTTCCGAGGAGAGTTTCAAACTTATAAAACGCGGAATAATTTTCTCGTGGCTGGGAATCGAACCCAGGGCATTGGTGTGGCGTCTGTCGTCGCTAGCACTACACCACATACCATCCACGGTGGCAATGCTTTATTTGTGGGTAACTAGCCTCCCAAGATTGATAATTTTTTGCCTAATTAAGAACAGCGATACCGGGAAAAGGAAAGACGTAAAGATCTGATGCAATCTTATTGCCAGTTCAATGCTCGATGGCGAATTGTTAAGGGACAGCGTGTATGCAGACGGATAAACGGAACCCAGTGCATCTTATCTGGATGCCTCAGATTATCATAATTAAGAGGTATCTGAGCTCATCCGGCGTCGATCTACAAGTTAATTACGCCACTCCACGTACGCGGATTTTATTATTTCTGCCTACGCGTTCGGTGTTCATCTCGCCCTTGTTAGTTTTGTAGCCATTTCCTAAATTAATCACTGTTTTCGCAGATCTGATTGCTATCTTCCGAATTGCTTATTTATGATCAATAAAGTCATGATTATGATTGATATCAAGCTGGAGCTAATAGAAAGGCGACCAGGCAATCATTTAAACCCTATATTTTAATTCCAGGACAAGGAAAACCCGAAAATCGTGAAACTCGGATGAATCTCCTTGTCAAATCGTGGTTAAGACGTATAAGGATATAATGGGTATTCTTTTAGAGTAATTCGAATGCGTCCAATTAGTAATTCCAGAATAATTTGGTAGAAATTATCAAGGGCATTTGCTGTCAATATCAAGGACACTACAGCTGATTTAATCCCAGAAATTTAATATGTTTTCTTGTCATGCTATAATTTATCAAGTTGTAGAATTGTCAAAATTATTTTTTTAGTAATGTTTGGGATACTAGAACTGCCCCAATAGCCGAAATTCAGTATTATATAGGGCAAAAATAAGAGGTCCAACAAAAATAACATTGTAACCAGAAACGTCTATAAATTACCCTGGTTTTCTGGTTATTCTATAGTTCATCAAGTTATAGAAATTGTCAGAACTATTTTCTGGCAATTTCAGGGATACTAGAACTCTTCCATTAGCTGAAATTTAGTATTTTATAAGGCAAAAATAAGAGATCCAACGAAAATAACATTGTGACCGGAAACACCTATAAATTACCCTGGTTTTCTGGTCATTCTATAGTTTATCAAGTTATAAATATTGTCAGAACTATTTTCTGACAATGTTAGGAATACTAGAACTGCCCCAATAGTCGAAATTCATTATTATATAAGGCAAAAATAAGAGATCCAACGAAAATAACATTGTGACCAGAAACGTCTATAAATGAGCCTTGTTTTCTGGTCATACTATAGTTTTTTCAGTTGTAGTAATTACCAGAACCATAGCAAGGATACTAGAACTGCCCCATTAGCTGAAATTCAGTATTATATAGGGCAAAAATAAGAGGTCGAACGAAAATAACATTGTGATTAGAAACGTCTATAAATTACCCTGGTTTTCTGGTCATTCTATGGTTTATCATGTTATAGAAATTGTTAGAGCTATTTTCTGACAATGCTAGGGATACTAGAACTTCCCCAATAGCCGAAATTTATTATTTTATAAGGCATAAATAAGAGATCCAACGAAAATAACATTGTGACCAGAAACGTCTATAAATGACCCTTGTTTTCTGGTCGTATTATAGTTTTTAAAGTTGTAGTAATTGTCAGAAACATTTTTTGGTAATGTCAGGGATACTAGAACTGCCCCATTAGCAGAAATTCTTTATTTTATAGGGCAAAAATAAGTGATCCAACGAAAATAACATTATGACCAGAAACGTCTATAAATGACCATTGTTTTCTAGTCTTACTATAGTTTTTAAAGTTGTAGGAATTACCAGAACCATAGCAAGGATACTAGAACTGCCCCATTAGCTGAAATTCAGTATTATATAGGGCAAAAGTAAGAGATCCAACGAAAATAACATTGCGACCAGAAACGTCTATAAATTACCCTGGTTTTCTTGTCACACTATAGTTTTTCAAGTGATAGAAATTATCACAACTTTTTTCTGGCAGTCATGGATACTAAAACTGCCCCAATAGCAGAAATTCAGTATTTTATACGGCAAAAGTAACAGGTTCAACGAAAATAACATTGTGTACAGAAACGCCTAAAAATTACCCTGGTTTTCTGGTCATTCTATAGTTTATCAATTTATAGAAATTGTCAGAACCATTCGCCGTCAATGTCAAAGACGTTCCAATACCAGAAATTTAATACTTTATTCCGCAATGCAATCCAACGCAAACAACAATGTCGCCAGAAATGTTGTCTATAATATACCCTTGTTATCTTGTCATACTATAATTAATCAACCAAGAATGCGAAGAGAGCGAAACCCATTTTTGGGTTTATTTCTTTACTTTTCTTTCCGCTGACGCAGAATATTTGCAACCTGTCAATACGGATAGTTTTCCCGTTGATTTTCTCGTGCTTTCACAATGATTACTAAACAGCATCTTCCTTATCATTAAGTACTCTATCATAGCTTTTGCAATCCCCAATTATTACTCGCTTATTCGTATATTTCTGGTCAGCTAGATAAACCAAATAAACCACATTTCTTCGTATTGACTTGTAATCCATCAGGCAAATTGGCTGATTGCAAGGTGGAATTAATCAATAATTGTAATAAACTCCTAAACAACTCAATCAATGCTGTTTGCTATAATTAGCTATATCCTACCCTTTACTGACCTTCCAAGTATGGCTAACAAACGAGATGTTACTGGATATAGAAATATAATTTTACGGCGCGAATTTCTTTGGCATTTGGACACAATGTGCGTGTCGGAATGGCATATCGCAGTAATTAGTATGGAATGTAAGTTCTGAAGTCAGAGACTTTACAGTCGCATGTTAATACAGTTGTAAAGACACAGCAGGAAGGAGTCGCGGCGAAAGTTATTGATATGGATGTAAATTGTTAATTTTGACCTCGCTGCCGATTGCAAGATGGTCTTTGACCAAGTTTTACTTCAGAGAGGTCTAAAAATAACAATAAAACGGTGTCTTTTGTATTGAGCACTGGATTTATGCGCGTTTTCAAAGCTTTCCCTAACGAAATTACATTTTCATGTGCTTTTCATTGCAAATGTTTCCTACCTGAGTAGGTAGAATCTTCATATCAAATCTAAGCTGTAACCCATTCCTACTTGAGTTACGCAATAAATTATTCTATATCATGTTGATGTTATGTACAAAATGAGTTATAGATAACGGAATCTCTGGCAGTCATCGATTTGTTGGTCAATTTTTGACCTATTTCTGTAGAAATAGATAGATTTGATCACGATAGAAGCTTCCTGTAGCTTTACGGTTTTGAAATTCCGATACTCGCATTATTTGCATTGTTGATAGGGCAATAAACAGCGATAACGATCGAATCTACGAAGCCGGTGCCTGAAATCAATCTGCGGCTTTCCTCATTACGCGTGGCACTCGATGCGCGAATTAACATCGCCTAGATGAGCTCGATAAGGCCGTTAAATCGGCCCCTGACGAACCCACCTGCATTCCTGTGCGATGCTAATATTTCAAATCAATATCTAGCACAGTGATGGCGAACCTATGACACGCGTGCCAGTGCTGACACGCGAGCACATTTTTGGTGACACGTGTCTTGGATGATTTTTATAACTCTGTAACCCAGAGGTCGGCAACGTTTTTTATGAAAAGGGCGCCATACTACATTAA
>JAOEHK010009174.1:0-12455 GCA_025447835.1 Labidoglobus nevermanni
CTACAAAGACTTTTAAACTCGACTTCTGCAAATTCGTTTGCTTTTCGTTATGGAGTTTAAACTATTAAATGCCACTTTCATCAACTACCCCATATATTACTAGTGGAGTACCCAGCTTGAATAGCACAGCAGTCTTTTGGTCTGGCTCCTTAATGCAATATAGAGTTTTATTGTGTAGCGAGGCCCCGCAAATTTTTTTGAACCCGGCCCCGCAAAACGTTGCGCCGGCCCTGATCCTTGGTATTCCTCAAGTAGAAAAAACGTAGTACGGCTCTCTGCCCATCCACAATGGTTGCTCGGCAATGGACGGAGACGCATGCGCAGAAGACCGACGTTGATCTCTATTACAGTGGCATTTGCCATGAAAAGTGTTGGTTTCTGCGCTATAACTTTCGAACCATGAGGTGTTTTCCAAATGTGTTTCTTTTCGCATTGTCCCAGGAGTCCACGGAACATGCCCAATGTTTCATTTCGTTAGAATTATTTGTATTTTGGAAGGAGATCCAACACATACCCACAGCCAACGGGCGGACACCCATGCATACATTTTTATATATATAGATAGATAGATGATATACTAGAGTTAATTTAAACAGCATTCACTAAAAACATATTCCGTACTTATATGATTCATCCATTCAATTGAATTTCTTGCATGCTTTTACACATCCTCAATGAATTAATTTTCCGGCTGAAAACACCTTTTTGTCGAACGAGTGACTCGGAAAATAGCAATTTGTGCAATCAGTTTCAAGGTGAGCGCAAGTATTTGGGGAAATATGTTATCAGGCATAGTTTCGCCTATTCGTATTGAAACATTTGGACAAATGTGCGGTGTGCGCAATCGAATGCAGACTGGCTGCAATCAAAGTGGCGTGTCTGCATTGGAAATTCGTTGCAATGTGGTCGCGTTTGATCATTCCGCTATTTGTGATCGTAGGTTCGATACGTAAGCGCAATTGATCTGATTTTCTCGTTCATTATTTGTGTTTCTCCCCAGTTTCGTTCGACGCATCAATTTGCGCCAGCATTTGCAACGACAACGAAGAATATAAGACCTGTGGTGGTTGCGATGGAAATTGCAATGCCACCGTTGTTCCATGCACGAGAAAATGTCACGTCGGATGCTTTTGTGTGGAAAATTATGTTAGACATCAAGGAAAATGTATTCCCACAACTGATTGTCCAAGCAGTTAGGGTGTACCATTAAGCCATTTTGGGCCCCGGCGTAGAAGTGTAAACATATTGAAGTAAAATGAAGCGAAAGATTGAGTTTGCAATGTAACATTTATACAATAGAAGAAATAAATCGGTACGATGTACTTTTCCCAGTTCACTCTGGGAGCATAAAGCATCCTGATATAGTCGGATTTCATCGGTGATTGCTAACAAAGTGAGCACATTTGTAGTTCGAAAGCGGTATGTAAATGTTTGCTCATTGTCGTGGAAAAGTCCATTTTTACCATTTGTAATTCAATCGCTTGGTGGCGTGAAAAATAAAACATTTGCAACGGAAAGTAAACCCCTCGAGTGCGAAGCGTTTGCGATCAAGCACGATCAAAATCAATGAAACATTCTGGAAATCGTGTTTTTTGGCTTGCACGTTTAGAAAACGTCCTGAAAATGTCCTAGAAAGTAACGAGCTTCAGGGGCTATAAATTTTCACTCAATTTCTTGTCTTGTGATCGCTGAACATTTATCGTGACCACGTTGCGCTAGACCACATATTTGCAGGAAGGAATTTGCAGGGATATGGAATCCAGATAGTGTTCGGAACGCGATGAAAATTTTCAGACAGCTGCGATAAAAGTAAAGAAAGCTTTTCCGCCACAATAATGCACATTGAGTCGATATTGTTGAAAATTAACAGAAAATGCGATCTAACCCACATTGGCTGGTGTTAACATTTCATAGGTTTTAATTAAACACTAAACAAAATGGCTATTTCGCGAAATGTTTTCTTAGAAATAATAAACGGATGTCTCTGGATTTACAAATTTACTGTATCTTCACCTTAGCGCCTTCAACGTCGCTGCTCATACCTAGTGTTATCGCAAACTAGATATGTGTTATTGGGTAGTATCTCAGTGATTGTTAAAGGTCCTCGATATTTCTGTTGTAACCTCGTCGAGTCTCCCGTTGAAGTTTTTTTTTTTGGTTTCATGACTTTTTATTGAATTACTTGAATCAGTTCATCAAATGGACTCTCGCAAGTATTATGATATGAACTAGAATTAGTTTTCATGACGACTTGTCGTTGGTCGACATGTCAACCGGGTTGTGGATCAGATCCCCTAAATACCTGGGCGCGTGTCGCCTCTTTTGGGGTTATCTATTAGAAACTGGAAGCACTCCTAGCGCTTGCTACTTTTCTTCGATATATCACCTTTGGCTTTTTCCTCCTGGGCAATGCGACGTATTTTTACGTATCCCAGTTCTGATTGTTAGGAAAAAACAACGGATGTCTCTGGATTTACAAATTTACTGTCTCTTAACCTTAGCGCCATTAACGCTCATACCGAGTGTTACTTACATAAGGTTACACTAACATACTGGGTCGTACAATACTAATCTATAAAAGTTTAAAGAACTATATTAGCAATAAACATATCTAAATGAAGTTGATGAAGGATAATTTAATCATTTTCATTTTACAGCTGCCAAAGGTGCCCGAAACACTGCGATTTCTGTGAGATAGGCGGAATATGTTCAGCGCGTCAGGATATCTATTTGAAAATGATTATCCTGGGAGTGCAAGCAGCATGCATGGGCATTGCGATCGTCCTGGCCTTGGTGGTGTTTAAGCAACGGAAGTGTAAGGTACAAACAATTCAATCGCATATTCAGGCCATGCTCAACTTCCATTCTCTCTATTTGTGCCATTAGACAATAGCATCCGGCATGTGGACAATTCTGGAGACAATTTTACTGGGAATATTTCTGCTATACTTGACGGTAAGTGATACAATTTGTCGAAAGCCCGATTGTCCTCTTGCGTACCATTTCTTCCGAAAGCAAGGTTGCATACAGTGAAATGAGACGAAAATTGAATCACTCTCCGCGTTGAAACGTTTGGTATTCACAAGGAAGCTGGGGCTTCGCATTCCAAGTCGTCTAATTACATTTTTCCCAAGTTTCCCAGAGGTTCCCTTGTAATGAGGATCGACATGTAAAGTCTAGCTGACAAGTGCCTGAATTTCCGACGCATTTTTATGTAATTGATTTGCTCTAGCCACGGAACTTGGAAAATTATCATTTTTCCTGTCATTCAGCAGATAATTGCATTTCGATTTAGATCTTTTTCATCCCATCTTAACTTGTCATTTAGTTATGTGAGAGGCGCAGCTATGATGGGATATTTTGGAAGTTTTCCAATTCCAGCGGACAGCAAATCTCCTGACTTTCCTTTCCTATTTCCCGAACAATGCATTCCGATGCGTGTCGAAATTTTACCAAAATGTCCTCCACCCGACAAAACGTGAATGCTTCCAGTGCATCTATATTGAGCCAGGGAATGCAAAAGATATTCCCTACATGCGCTTATCTCAAACAATGACTGGAAATTTCCCGGAAACTACAATAATTACGGCGCATCGTGAATTCAATGAAAGGCCGCGACAACAAAGCGCAACTTTTATGCGACCGTTATCAACGGATGCAGAGACGGTAAATCAGCGTCTGGTTAATGCCGAAACGTGAGAGGGATGCGCGTGAAGGCATAATTAAGTTTGCTCCGTTTTATGAGATATTGTTTTCGTGCTGCTGCGCACCAAGTTTTAGTTGAGTTTGATCGAGTTCGGCAGGCGTGTGTGCCAAAAGTTTCCCCGTAAGTCGTTCTCACAAGGAACAGTGCGAAGAACGCGTTAAATTTGATTTCGGCTTCGCTGGTTGTTTCAGGAAGGGTTTTGTTTCTTACTTATTAACTCTCCTCTTTAGTTGAAAGCAATTGGCTTAACGATCCTAGTAGGCTGATAAGGGTCTTCACTAACATTCGCAGATTGTCGTGCAGTTCTTCGAGCCATCAGTACTGCAGTGCCTGCTGGAGCCCTGGACACGTGAGATGGGTTTCGTCATTTGTTACGGCGCAATCATCTTGAAACTGTATCGCCACTTAATTGAGTTTCGTACGCGCAAAGCGCATCGCTGGGTTGTCAAAGACACCGATCTCTTAAAGTATCTTTTGATCATGGTGGCAGCCCTGTTCGCCTACATGGCGGCGTACACATCGATCACCCTCAACTTTATGCAGGAGAACTACAACTTACTTTATTCACATCGCACCACCAGCGGCGTCTGGTACGAAGCCTGTAAGCCCTTATGGTGGGATTACGTTACCGAAATCGGCGAAATTACTATTCTGGTCTTCGGCATCCATTTGGGCTACGCCAGTCGGAACGCCCACACGCAGTTTCACGTAAGGATAAGGAGCTTCATATTAGCTGAATTCAAAAGTACAAGTCATTGTGGAATTTCTATTTACTTCACGCGGGAAACCTGGAAGATGTGTTTCTCGTGTCAAAATGCTCCTAAAGCGATGAAATATATGTCAGTCTACTGTGTTTATGTTTATTTGGCATGAGAAGAGCTGGCAGGCCGCAAATTGCTTCCAGTTGAATATAAACTCACGCATATTAACATTAACACTGATCAAGGTTCCACAGAGGGTAACTGAAAGTTATTCGCAGTTGTCTTGAGCCTCTACTGCCTCTGAATTGCCAGTTGTGCTGCCAGGACCATTCCTCATTTCCATAAGTGTGTGATACATAGTCGGCTTTCTGGCTAGCTCGATTTATGTGCCATCGGCTACTTTTATCTCTGTTCACATTTCAAGCAATGAATTCTGAACAAAGGAAACAAATGCATAAATAATATTTGCGAAGATACAAACTACTATTCATTATTTTATGAAATTTCAGAATATACCAAATTCAATTGAAAGTGAAAATTCCAATTAGTTTCAGAGTTATGCCATTGTTCTCAATACAATCCAATCTGCAATATATGACGCTTTAAATTTCAGTTCGTTGTCTGGAAATGACACCCGATATTACATCGGTTATTCGGCAATCCTTTATCCTGCACTACGCAGCCATAATTCGTCGTTCGTCCATACATTCAAAACGTGAATTTACGTGCAGTATTCGAAAACTGTTGATTCATATCAGTATCAAGGGGATGCTTTCCGCAAGCGTCATTATTTGTCTATGAAACTGTGAACGGTTCGCAAGCATTCTCGATTGCTGAAGCATTTCCTCCGGGTGTAATTCGAGCGTAGGCCGTTCGCAACTCGCATTTTTCCGAGATAATTAATCCTGCAGCATTTGGCTGCCGGATGTGCAATATATCAAGCGTTAATAAATTCCGACGCCCTTGGCATTTTCACAGGAGCGCAAATTTTTGTGCGCCGCCATTGGCGTCGAGCTGGGCATTAGCAGCATTTTCTACATGGCACGCATTTTACTCCTACCCACCCTGCATCCGGATGCCGTGCTCATCGCCAACTGCGCGCGCACCCAGCTAACGGCCACCACCACCATGATCCTGGTATTCGGGCCCAAGCTGTGGTATCAGCAGAAACAGGTGCGCTCCCTAGCGCAGGAGTTCTCCTGCCGCCTGCCTGTGGACGCATTCAAAGTAAGGATAAGCCACATTATCCCTAGCCCTCGGGTGCAATTTGTCGGCGTCAAGAATTACAAAAATTAGCATCCGCTGGCCTGCTGGCAAACAATTTCCGCCGCCAGCGGCCTCTGTTGCGACTTTGATGGCCTGCAACGGGATAAATCATTGTAACCACGTGAGCTTCCAATTAGAAGCGCGCATTAAGATTTATTATGATCTCGCGTGGATGTACATGGCTAAGCTCGCTACGACTCCACCGAGGCTCGTTTACGGTGTTTTCAAACTCTGTTGCTTAATGGTAGCGGCCACGTAGAAAGAGAATGTTTCACGAATCTGTATGACCAATTGAAAAAGCTCAATTATTTGGACTCATCGGGATCATGTCAGGCGAGCACTCCGACCCATGTCACATCACTTTCCAGGACGTCAATGCTCATGGTCCACTCACAGGCAACAACAGCGACGTCGAAGTGGGCGAAGTCACTCTGGCCGACATGAGTCCGGACGACATCCGCGCCGAATTGAAGCGCCTCTACATGCAACTGGAGATCTACAAAAGTAAAACAATCTGCAGGGATAATCCGCACATCTCGAAGCGGCGAGGTGGCAGGAAACCGCAGCATCGCCGCTTCAGTTTGCAGGTATTATCCTGGAAATCAAGTTCGTCCCTATCGGTGTCTTCCCATCCATTCATTCTCACATGTAACGTCCTCGCAATTCTGCAAAAAGTCTAAAACTCCCCCACTTGCATCGCTTCCCGCAGTTTTAAATAAACCGAGTGTTCTCTTTCTTGTGCTTACGCAGAAAAAGGGTAGTCGCGAGAGGGTAAGTGGATTGTCATCTTGAACATGTTTTGAGATGTTCCCCATAATATCTTTCCTCGCTGGGTTGGCGCGTCATTTTGTTTTCTGTGCGACCTCCGTCTATAAGATGTTGTCAGAAGTGTCATTAACTTTGCTATGCACATAGAAATTAACATAAATTAGCATAATTTGCAAATATTAATGCAAATTCATTCGTAGTTAATTGTACAAACAATTCAAGAAAATTGATATAGAAAACAAACACGTTGTGTTATTACGTAGATTCATGTGCAACATTTACGAATTTCATTTGTCTATGAAGACCTAATCCCAGAAGCTCATTCATGGGACGGCAATTCCGAAGTAGCTGCCGCAACACATGGCTAATGTATCATTTTAATGCCGAATTTAATACACATACCAACTAATCTCTTGGCTCGACATAATGGCTTGTAATGCAAGCTTATAAGTGAAATATTTCATTAGACATTATCAGCTCCAAGTACCTTTTGCAGATGCGATTCGAAGGTTCGCCATTTGGTTTATGATGCGAAGTCGAGTTCAGTAATAATGGGAAAGTTTAGCACAATATTCAAATATTTATAGCAAACTTTGATGCGCCAAATAAAGTCTTACACATTTGCAGCAAGTCTTCTTTGAACTTACATCTTATTCGACAATGAAAACCAGATTATTTATTAAAGTTTCGGTGGCATTCAAGCACTTTTCGGATTCCTACATATTCATTTGCATTTTGTACACAATTCTAAATTCTGAATGTATGTATGGAATCTTCTCTTAAAATACAAACAATTAGATCGAAATGAAATATTGGGCATATTCCATGTACTCCTGGGACACCGATAACGCGATGGAAATATGGAGGAACTACATGGTTCGAAAGTTATAGTGAAAAAAACAACACTTTGCATGACAAACGGTACTGCAATATCGATCAACATCGGTCTTCTGCGCATGCGTCTCCGTCCGTTGATATTCGTAATTTTCAACTGACATTTGCAAAATGCTAGATTAAGAGGGAGCTAGTCGTAACCAAATTTATGAAATTGAAAGGATTTCATAGATTTGCTCTCCATCAAAGAATTTCCACGTTAAAATGAGAATTTAATTCGTTAGCACATGCTTGGCATAGCTGCTTATTATTGAAATGGAACTATAATCACTACTACTACATATTTGTTATTTAATTATAGCGCTCGCAAATGAAATTGCACATATAATTTCAAAATTAATGCACACAACAATTGAAATTTGGAAATGGAATTGTAAATCGATGAAATGGATTCTCTGTTTGCTATTTGACTAATTAAATAAACGTGAAGCTGTTACGGCAATTGCTTTTGTCGTTTAGAACTCTGGCGACTGGAATATCTCGATCCAATCAATAATTTTAATTATATAAATGCACAAATGACAAATGATCAATCGAGTAACACCTCCTTCGTTAGACGTCGCTTAAAATATCGAAAAACAATCGCAGAAACATCTGCAACGCAGTTTTTGTACTTGTTTCCCTTCCAGTCGAGACCACTTTCCGTTATTGGACTTTAAATGAGTCCAGACATAAACCAGGAATATCGCACAATGTGGAAAGGAAAAATGAAGCCGTAAACCATGAAGCTCTCCACTTTAATGTCTTTATGTAGTTTTTGTTCAGTGCATTTGCACAATAATTAAATTAGAATGCTTTATCTGTCGACCTATGTAGAACTTGTACGGAAAACGAGCGCAGAAACATCACGCACCAGCAACGTCTTCGACTTCCCAGCAGGCAGTGGAGCAGGAGATCACCGAAGCTGAACCGTCACGAACCCCAGAGGATTCCGTCTGCAGCGTGGAAGGCACGACAAATGTGTACAGCGAGCTGCAGCAGTCTCAGGCCTTCGCAGGGTCTTCGACGGCAACTGCTGCACCCGCAGCATCTGCCACAGCAACAAATAGTATCTCCTCATCCACAGTGATAAACTGAGTAGAAAGTGTGCAATCCTATCAACCTAGATAATATCAGTGGCATATGGTAAGTGCTAGTGACGGCAAAGAATTGCTGAAGATTCGCGCTCTATTAACTCACTCCGGATGCGCAACTTTTTTCGCCATTGGACGCGCTTCAAATGGCTTACACTTACATTGAATGGAGAATTCATTGAGTTTCATCACGAGCAGGAGAATAAAATGTGCACAATTACACCTACTTCTTAATTATCCGAGTCACAGCGACATGATTAATGATGTGGCTCTGTGCTTCGTCATGTTGGAGAGTTCTACAGTGCTACGGTAGATATGGAATTATTTCTACGATTTCCTTCAAGTGGACATGACAGAGTTCAACATACGCTGAATCTAAGGCATTCTTACGCATCATTCAGCAAGTATAACCAGTAGAGTTTGATGCGCAATTCAGCAGAATGCATGTAGAGTGAAGGAAGTGCTTAGAATTGTCGGAAAGAATTTTAACGAAGCCATGTACAGAAATTCGCAGTTAGCGCAATCTTATTGCAATTGCAATAATCCGAATGACACTGTAAATTCAGCTCGAAGCAGTGCAATAAATTAAGGACAATTTAATTCGCTGGCTGTTGGATTGCATGATGTATTTCGTGAGATTCAACCTATCTAATTTTTGACCTCGTTTACACGCAGTATTAATGTCGACGCATTCATTACAACGACGCGAATGGCGGTTGATGGCTAATGGCGGAATGCTGAATGGATCGAAGACATTTCCAGATCCAATCGTACTTGGAAAAGTGAAGACTAGTTAGAAAAATACAATAAAATCAAGTAAAATTGAACCATTTCAACGCAACTCATTGTAGATATCATTAGTAAGGGTCATAAAGGTATCAAGTTGACGTGTTGTATAGAATCACATGAGCTATTGTTACGGAATCTTGTTGAGTAGGTTGTAGGATTAGAAATAAATCAACATGAGTGTAATTGAACCGTATGTATAACATTGGGAAATATTTGATTTGCTCATTAAAAATTGGCATTTAGACAATGGCCAACAGATAAAGCTAAATTCTACAATCTTAAAATAATAGCCGCAGATATCTTCCACTAGGCGTTTATGAAATGTAGCTATATGCCGCAGTGAAATTTTATAATCCAAGATTTTATAAAATCCCTAAGGGATTGAATGGCAACTCTCTTAGCTTATTTCCTTAAATATAATTCCTCATTTAAGTAAATACTTAAAGACTTTAGCAAAATAATAGCAGAGTTTCGCGCGCAAATTAACCTGCATTAGAAAACAGCTGTAGTTAGTAATAAAAGCAATTCTAGGTGTACTCATCAATTTTGGTGGTCTTAAAACATTCTGAGTTGCTGCAAAATTAGGAAGTTATTCATTGTAGAGAAATTGATTCAGAAAGTGACGGTTGATTATCACTGATATAAGAAATATGTTTGAAGCTCTGATTATGATCTGAGATCGGAAAACCGTAACGTTAGGGGATATGAGAATGATATGAGAACGAAGTAAATCAATAAGAAGTCCGAATAGTCATGAGATAGTCCTTTAATTAATCCTATACAGAAGGGCAGTTAAATTTAGAAATTGAAAGATTTTATTTTATTTAAGCAAATGTGGTAAGCGAGATGTCATTATTACATATTCCATCATTTCAGTGAATCCCTTAGGAATTTTATAAAATCTCGGGATATACAATTTCACTGCCATATATATATATATCAGGTTATATTCGTAGATGAGCTATGTAAAGCAAACTTTCGATTTCTAATTGAAATTCTCGATAAGGGACCAAGAAACGTCCAACACATTTCGAAACATGCTGCTAAATGTTTGCCCTCAAAGAACCGTTAATTGCACTGTGCTTAATGCATATTTACTTATTCGAACCACAACTAATTAACAAATCAAATACGTTGAGAAATTTGCCCCATAATGGAGCCAAATGTACATAGAACAATGTTAAAAATCCACTCTCACCTCTCTCGCAAATAATTGTGTGATATATACATACAGAAGATTCTCTCTGTCTCTCTCTACGCGTTATTGCATAGTCATGTAGTATTAAATAATCAAATATTATATTCGCCTTGCTTCCAATTAATTTTATTTGCTAGAATAGACCAAGGTATTGAAATAGTGTAGGTATTAATTAAGCCTTGGAAGTTCGCATTATTCCATTGGCCATAGTATTGAAGTATAAGTAGATTATCTAAGAAAAGGGGAAAACTTATGCATAAATTCTACTTAGTAGACATACATGTAAAGAAGTTTACATATTTATAGGATAATAAGTCACTTTGCGGGAAAGCCTCCCTGTAACCTAGTTTAGTAGTAGAACTTATAGAATATCAACTATAAAGTTGCGTTTTCTTCGACTCGTTAAAATTATGATTGAATTGTCATTTTTCAACTTGCTTCAATCAAGATGAAGTACATATTTTCATTTGTCAAAATGTACTTTGAAACTGTAATTTCCATTACTCATAAATGCATCTCACTTTTGTTAAATAAAGCAATGTAAATACACTTTCAGCTTGTTTTCGAAATGTTCAATAAATACGTTTTCATTTTCATGAAATAGTAACGCACCACTGAAGGCAACGTCCCAAAAACTCGCCATATTAATAATCTCATAAATATCAAATATGAAATGTCATCAAATTTTTCATTTCAATATTTATGGCCAAATATTTTTTTGATTTCTTCGCAATAAAATGGCACTCAACATTCCACGTTTATTGAGGAATATGATGAACAATATTACATATCATTCGCTCGCGTTTTCCGGACGTCGTATTAATAAATATGCGGTAAAATATTTGCTGCGCATTTCTTCAGTTGCGTTAGATTACGTGTGCTGCGACATAAGTTTTGAAGCTGCAATTTTGGTCCGATTATTACCAGTGGGTGCAAATCGCACGTCTGTGCAACTTAATAATTGAACCCTTCCTGGCAATATATGCGTCTTGATTATTGGTATGACAAGCATGGGGAATACCCGGGGTCCTGTCACTCGAAGATGGGTATTCCCTGTGCTTGTCCGTCATTTAGACGTAGTAACTCATTTAGGTGGCAGCAAAATTTTCCTCCGCACCTGGTGGCAGAGAACCACGATACGCCATTGTATGATTCAGCTTTGTTTTGTGTTCCAGGTACGTTTTCATTCAAAATATAAACATAAAGCAATTGCAAACAAATTACTCATGTCTCATTCAGAAGCCTATAGATTTCGCTTGAATTCCGAGAACTGTTTAATTTGATCGTGACTTGGCACAGTTCGCACCAAAAATACATCTAACCGTAGTCGGTTCATTTATCAATGGAATGAAATCAATGTTACGGTAACAGAAACCTGGTTGCCAGCGGAAAACAAGCCATCTGCATCAGCTCCATCAACATTCGAACGAATTGCCGTGCCAAAGTTGGAAAAGTCGAAGAAATGTGTGCACAATTTGCACATTTATGGCACAGTTACAGTTACATCCCAATTTGCAGAATGTAACATTGCGGGAGACGCATCATAACGCAGACTGGCACTTAATTGGCAACATATGCGCGCATCTTGCCTTCCACCGTCCTTTTCCCGCTTTCGCGCGATTAATTATTCTAGTAATTAGCATCGTAGCAGGAGCGGCGTTAAGCACCGTTGAATAATTTCATTCCGTTCGCTGGCGTTCGCAGCGATGGAATTGTTCTTGTCAATAATTAAACTTATTACGCCTCTTCAAATGTGCGGCGTCTTTATTCAGACGGACGTCCCAGGGATAGCATCCAGACAAAGGTTTTACATCGCAAATTTATGCACTTTCAAAGAGTACATTTCTAATTTTGCGCACGGTTCGTTTAAGGCAGTGTTTCCCAAACTGTTTTGCCCCGTGGACCCCTTGATAGTTTTCATAGACCCCTTGAGATCGAATTTTAAACTTTTTTTCGTACTCGTAGACAGTGCTGGCGGACAACTAAGAGGAATACCCATCTTCGAGTGACGGGGAGCCAGGGTATACCCCATGCTTGTCCGCTAGCAGTATCTACGAGTA
>JAOEHK010009196.1:0-12434 GCA_025447835.1 Labidoglobus nevermanni
GGCGTAAATATTATCAATTAGGGGGGCGGCAAAATTTTCCTCCGCACCGGGTGGCAGACAACCACGCTACGCCAGTGTATAGCCACAATTGGCAGCAGCATTTTCGCCCAAGTGACATACATGCAAGGGGAATATCCATCAACAAGATTTGGCACGTTCCACCCATGAACTGTCATTAGCTTTACTTTTAGGTAAACTCCTATTCACATCTCGTATACCCCCAATTTCTTGTTTCTTGTGTCAATATCGACCACTTTGGAAATCATTGATTTAGATGTTCTTGTACATCCGTAGTTCACTCCAAATCTATTTTAAATCCAGGAGACGTAAATGAAGTATGCTCAAATAAGAAAGTGGTAATGTAATAGACCTTTATAAATCAAATAACGAGTGTAATTCGTCATATCACTTATGCCATTAACTAACTTGCTTAACATGTACAAATCGAAAACATTTTCGTTGCACTTAGGACATACGTTTACAACGATACGAGAATGTACTTTGTTAGGTGAGGCGTTCCGCAGTGCTGACGCATTTTAACATAATACCTAAATCATCCGCTGCACTATTTACACACTTTTCGTACAAAATGCATCTTTGTACCAACAACCAAAATTCGCTTGCAATTAGCGACGAACATATACAATAATTCATTAAGATCATCTTTGGACTCGATTGGACACAAACGCAAAACAAAACAAACAAACAAACTGCGCACATTCGTGCTACACCAGGACAATGCCTCCAACCGAGGAGGCGCCGTCGATCAGGTCATCGTATCCGCTTTCGTCGCTGCACGCGCTTCCGTTCTCCTCCTCCTCTTCCTCTTCCGCCTCGCAGCCGTCGTGCGCTGCGTTGCGCTCCGCTTCCGTGATGCAGCGCTTCTTGAACACCTTCAAGGAACTAAAATCCGGCTGCGACTCACCGACGGGAATCAGGGACACCTCATCACCATCGATGATACCAGTGCTCTTCATTCCGCCGCATTTGCTCTCGAAATGCTTGATGCGCTGCAACACGGGCGCGCCCACCTTGAAATCGAGTTCAGTCTTTTTCAGTTCCGGCTCCAGCGGTGTTTCCGACTGTTGCTGCTGCTGTTGCTGCTGCTGCTGCTGCTGGATCGTGAACGCATTCGAGTCGCTATCGGACACCACAGTGCTGGCGCTCTCACATCCACTCGACATTGAGCCGACGTCCTCGTCCGACTTATCGAAGCTCTGCAACGACTTGAGTATCTCCTCCGTGAAGTTGTCCGCCGTAAGAATGTTCATTAGGAGGCTATCTGGCTCGCCATCGTCCTCTCGCTCCTCCTCGCTCATCTGCCGCTCCAAATGCGGTGTATTCAGATTGCCATTACCATTCTGGTATCGGTCGCAATTGGTCGCTGCGAATGTGTCGGGTTTGGTGCGCGCTCGTCCTTCGAAGATCTCCTCCGTCTCCTCGAGGTTCTCCTCGATGGCGGTGAGCTTCGGCGCCGACTTGGAGCGCTCCAGTGGCGGGCGGTAGTTGCTGCAGCCGGTGGACAGGAGGATCTTGCGCCTGGGTATCGTCGGATTGTCGTAGACGGAGTTGACCAGCGAGAGGCGCGCGTTCTGCTTCGAAACCTTGTCGCGCTTGAACTCGGTGAGCGCCATCGACAGCGACTCCTTCAGCTTCTCCTCGATCTGCTGGGCGATGCTGGCCGACGCGCAGAGGACCGCATGGCATCGCAGCTCGTGGCGCAACCGGCGCCCTTCGTGCCGGTACACCCAGCAGAAAAGGCGCGGGAAGTGCTCAGGCGCCGCGCACGTGGTCAGCCGATTGGCCCAGTACTCAGTCAGACCATGGTCGCGGGTGGTGGCGCGCAATCCGCCGCCGCTTACCGTGAGCTGCATGCGCACATCCGGCCGGGAGGACTGTGTGTAGTTCCGCCACAGGGTGGCCAATGGCTTCTCCACGCATCCGTCACCTGGAACGAAAGTCGGTTACATGCGACTGCGATGCGCTAAGTAGACCATCCGTACCTTTCGCCCAGCCGGTGATGACGTTGCCCAGGTAGGCCACCTTGAAGGACGGATCCGGCTCTGAGATATGCGCGGTGGCACTGCGTTTCAGGCGCAATTTGTTGAACAACCGCTTGATGCCCCGTGAGGCGCGCTGCGTGGATGGTTTCCTATCGGGCATCTCGCTGGTGAGCGCCTCGATGGAGGGCACTTTGCGGGACGTGCTCAATGCGGCCAGAAGGGCCGAATCGACGACATCCTCAGTCATTGTCTTGGACGCGATCATACGCAAGACATGCAGGTGCTGGTCGGGCAGAGCTCAGTGGCTGATCGATTCAGCAAAAAGTCTGAAATTGAGCGCGCATATTTCATTATAATTGCACTCATTTATTACAATTAACGCAACGCATTAATTAGCGCCATTCTAGGCAGACGGAAGAATAATTTGCGGATTTCAATGTTTCCGCAATTTATAACGAACATCATTAATGCTTTGTCTTGTAATTGAGTGATAATTTAAGCTGCCACTTAATCGCAATAAAAGTGTGAATGGCATTTTAATTTTAATTGCAATTAATGCTGATAGCATAATAAATGAACATAAATCGAACGTTTCTCTTTACATTTTCTTCATTATTGCTTCATTCAGTACAGGAAAGTATGCGGAAACGGATTCTTGCCTTCCTAGAATATGTATCCTTAGGAAACTCAGAGCATTAGGTTAGACCAGGAACGGCCAACCTAAATGAATTCACAGACTACTTTGGAAATGCGGGCCAAACATAAAATGATACAATAGCAGGCGATAGTTTGCATCAATTAAGGGGAATATCCGTGGTTCAGTATGTACCTATTGGACTCATTCGGGAATTCCCTGGTCTCGTACGTTTCTGCAATCCTAGGTACCCGTCTCAGGTATTCGCTGGTATTGTTCATTCCAAGGGGAATACTCATCATACCAATTTTGCTGCCCTCTAAATGTGCCGCACCTACCGCACCCCCCACGCTACTGGTTCAATGCGTGCCGCGAGTAGGGCGTGGATGGGTTAGACGGGTTTATACTATCCGAAGAATACCAACGTGTCGGGTTGCTTGAAAATCGTCTTTATTCAACTACTAGTGGAGTACCCAGCGTTGTTTGAGTTTTACTGCTATTTGCACCCCTACCCATTCATCTGTTCTACCCGTCCACCTGTTAGCAATCGATTGGCGACAACTTCCTCGATTTCTTCGAGTCCGAGCCGTCGTTGTCGTCGCCGTTCTGCTGGCCAATGTAGCTAATCCACGTTTCCGCGCCCACCACGATTTGGTTGAGGAATGCTTCGCCTTCACGGTTGAATCGCACATGCACACCACGTGCCTGGCCATTTCCTGAGGTCTTGGGCTTATTGGTAACGATCTTAAACAAAGTCGTCCGCGACACCTCCGGAAATCGTGTAGCAAGCTCGTTCATCGTCAGCCTATGGTCCTCATGAAGCTTCGCTTGCACGCATCCAGTTAGATCGTCAGTGACCACACTTGGACGGCTTGAGAATATGGCCAAGGCGATTAATTAATAGGAATTTTATTAACTTATTGCTTGACATTAGCCAAAAAGAGGTTATGTTTGAATTCTTAGCCATATCTATGACCATTCCCGATCCAGAAAGCTACGTAGAGGTTTTCATAGTTTAGTTCACAACTACATATTTGCACATCTGCGCCTATTAGCAATCAGTTTGCAGTATCGTGCCCCGCTGCCTCAGCCTACTTGATATGGCATGGCGAATTCATTCACGTGCGCATTCGTTCGGTAAATCGTTGCTTGGCAACGGAGTAGACTGCATTCGAGCGGTATTGCCGTGCCGTTTGTCGTGAAAAGTGTTGGTTTTTTCGCTATAACTTTCGAACCATGAGTTTCCTTGAATTTTCCTTTGCATTAGTGGTGTCCCAGAAGTACACGGAACCTTCTCAATATTTAATTTCCATCGAATTGTTTGTATTTTCGGAGTAAATCGAGAACACACACACAGACATGCATTCACTTTTATATATAGAGATTTAAAATCCAAAACTAGCCTAGCGATGAAGTTTTGCAGGCAAATGCGAAGCCATCAAGTCGTCCATAAATGACAACCTTTACATTTAATGGCTTATCTGGGTCGTAATAAAAAATATGAAATTAAATTAGTGCTGTGATGGCAGCATTTCTATTTTTATGAAGATGACTCGTAATCGACTTAAGCACAAATGCAAACAGATTTCAGTTGAGGAATGAATGTGTTGTCGCAATTATGCAGCACAAACAAACCACGAATGTAAAGACCTGTTCGGATTGCGAAAGATGAAACGCGTAAAATGCGGGCTCGGAGTGTCGCTGAATCTCGCTCGGATTCTGCATCTCGGATTTGCGCAAGTACACAGTCGGAGAAATGAGTGATAATCGCGAAGCACACTTGGATACAGACGAAGAGGCGAATTAATGTCTCAAGCGCGAGATTGCTCAACGTCGACGCTTCTGCCATGTGTCAAATTAAACACGTTGCACAATTTGTTTTCTACGAATTTCGAGTCCATCGCATGAAAGTCGGGCGAAATGCAAATACGGCTATTCGTGCTTCTCTTGCTGCGAATCCACTTCCTCTTCCACGGCCATTTCGACGCAAAACGTAGAAATTTATGCGAATTTAACGACGCGAATGTTGCGCAAGCATGTCGGAGAGCAAACTGGAAGTATTAAGAAATATCCACTGTCTAGCTTCGAAGGAATCTGAAAAGTTCATTGCTAGTCTTGCAATTAATTGCTTGCATTGCTTTATTCTGGGTTCGCAGGAATACCCAGGAAACCACTAAATATCGACCTCTTGTTTGTCAGCTTAGTCAATGGCTTGAATATTGCATAATGCCATTGTAATCGAATTATTGTTAACTTGTTACTCACTTTGCAAAAAACGCATTCATGCATTGTAATCAGATGATATCATAGCAAGTACAGATTAGTGAGTAATCCATTTAGTATTCATGTATGGTCTGCTTCTTAACTGAAATTTCGCTGCTTTTTGTATTGCGCAATTGCCTTAATCTAAGGAATTACATCTATTTACTACTATCACGTGTTCTTATCAAATGGCGGAAAAGTTCCAATTGTTACCGACTGAAGGAGTTGCCATAACGAGGAATGTGAGTTCTAACTTATGTCGTTGGAAACAATGCAGAACAACGAAAACTGCGCATAAAAAGGCCACACTTGAACTCACCGTTGATGTTAATTAATTCTATGATGAAAATAATCATTTCATCATAATTCCATTCGCAATCACCACCAATTATTTAACTTTTTATTAAATCAAGAAACTTTCACTTCTAGTCCGCATATTGGCAACGTCATTTTGTTGTTAGGCGCTTTTCGCTAAATTTGGAATGCATGCAGGAACTCGAAACTTAATCAGCGGATTACCATGTGGCAGGTGCAAGTAGAAATCTTTACAGTTGCCATGAACTTCGTCATGTGCGGTTATCGATATTTCCAATTTCCGCAATAATAAATTGTGAGGTTTTTATGCGCGAACGTGGCGCGTTTCAGAAACATTCAGCGAATCTAATAAAAATAACCGCCGCGTAATTTATGCAGGACGAAAACGAGCATTTAGCATAAACAATTGTGCACTATTGGACGCCGTTTAAAGCAACCATTTTACGTCGTTCACTATAATTGTGAACGATTTTTTGTTTTTCATTTATCAGTTGACAACTGTTCAACTTCTTTAATTACTGTTTCGTCATTCCAGCGCACCGCAGGTATAATTGCTCCACTAATTATCGCATTGGGCCGTCCTTGAACTTCGTCTTGCTCCTCGCGAGCACTTCCACCGACCAATTTCCACTCAAATAAATTGTTTACACGACGCAACCGAAAATGTTGCAGAGGAACTCGTTTTAATGACCAATAACTAGCTGAAATTTGTTTTCGTCCTCGTCGCCGCGAGTTATAAACACTTTTTTGTGATGAATTTCGCTTAATCTATATTTCCATTGTCTTAATAGTAGCTTAGCTGTGCACTTACGTCTGCAATGGAGCTACAAGGCAGAGATGAGCAGCAAACAGGTGTATAAGAGCACTTCGCTGATAGGGGTTAGTGATTATCGGGGCTGTAATCAGCGGATTTGGCACTTAGACTACCAGTGGACTTAACTCACAGCCACATAGTTCCGATGCGCGTTCAGGTCGCGAATTCAGCAGGCAGTTGGCGAGCGGTTGTCGCCGGCGAAATGACGAGATCCGCACATGCCACCGACTGATATTAATTGATTGGCTGTGACGTGGCTACATACTGATTACTGACAATTACAGGTGCCATATGCGCCTCACTCACTTCTCATTTCCATCCGCCACAAATTGTCTCCTAGCCATCGATACCTCGAATAACCTGAGGAGAAACCTCAATGACACCCGAAAATTCCATGATGAACGAGTCCGTTACAAATAGATAACTTTTCCATCATCGATTTACATTCCCGCTCAAACTAATTGTCACAAGTGAACGCAGAAATCCCAACAGGAATTTTACCATGAATTGTATTTAAGTATGCAAAGCATGTTATGCACGTTTATTTATAAACCACGGTAGTTTCAGTATTACTACAAGTTTTAAGGGCTGGAAACTTAATAATAAGTTGGAATCTTGGTGTTTATCTATAATTGGTAATAGTGTTCAGAAAAAGGAATAAAAACTTACGATTCCTGTTTACATTTGTAAATAATCTTTCAACTTGACTACAAATTATATTCGCGGCAACAATTTCAAATGCACAAGGCTGCAAACTAAAAGCCCAATCAATTAATATTTTTAAAGCGTTGAAACATTGCAATTATTTACCACTCGATGTGAATATTGGCATTCTTTTCGTTTCACAGTGAATGCAATGGCAAGCGACTTGATTTGATGACGATGCACAGCTACGCCGGATTTACTGAGAAGATACACGTTTAATTAGAGTCAGGAAATGATTACCAAATGCCAATTTAGGAACATGCTGTCTAATGCATTGAAACTGTCACATAATTCTAAATGTTAGTCATTCGTGGCGATTGTTTTGTTACAATTTACCTATAATTTGACGGTTTAGAGCTCTTTTGTAATGTTCCAGAGTTTTAATGGGCACTCAAATAACAAGCAAATACATTAGCAATGTATTTACATTTGCCATTTAGAATTTATTTCTCTATTTCACTTAATTGCCGCCACGTTCGTTCGTCTTTTTTGTTTTTGATTGAAATTAGCATATTAATTTGTTACGATTTGGAAAAATATGACGTACATATTGAAACGTTTAATTTCAAACCTTGAGATGCTCTGAAACTAATATTTCAACACGATTTTATCTAGAATAGCACATTATTTCCATATCGAAGAGGTGAAATTGTACTATGTTCGCTTGAACTTACAGAATATTCTACTTTACCAACATTTACTGATAAGCCTAGTGCTGGCTGTCCTCATAATCAATGGAATAATGTAAGCTCACGCAAAGCAAGCAGAAGGAGGCGACGAAGAAGGTTAAGATGTAGTATGAATTATGTAAACATTTCCCAAGTTGGGGAACGAACAAATAAAGAATGAACGAAGAACACAGGTGGTCGGACAGAAACTAGTGTCCCTCGAAACATGTGAAGCATTAATGAAACTTAATTTGTTTAACTTGAATTCGACACAATTACAAGCGTCAGCAAAAGATTTAATTGAAGTCACGTTGCAATTGTGATAATTGAGTCATACGCTCTTGTGTTTCGAATCGGATAAGTAAACACAGCAGAGGTCCGAGGTCGGGGCAACGCATTGCGTAGGTTGCCATTTAAATTCACTTCAATCAATTGACCCTATAGCTCCTAGCATCGTGTATGCAGAGCAGAATTTACATCTCATCTTCATATCTTATAGCTTAGCTCCTCAAATAACTCTACAGTCCATAGCATAGCTTTAGCTGGCTGAATAATTGATTGCCAACCAGCTAAAGCACATAACCTCAATAATATTTTATTATAGTTGATAGAAGTGACATTTAATAGTTTAAACTGCATTACAATAAGCAAACGAATTTGTAGATGTTGAGTTTAAAATGTTTGTAGCTGCTCTTGCAACGCGTTTCGACAACACAGTGTTTTCATCAGGCAGATGACAACTATGGTCCTGAGTCAATTTTTCGATGTATATTATACGAATAACTATAGAATATCCTGAAGTAAATGCAATCATTCCCTTGGAGGCATTGCAGTTATGTCCGAGAACACAAAGCTGCTGCTTCTCCATATGCGTTGCTAAGCTCAACATTAGCATTAGGCACTAGGTTCCGGGATATCAAGCTAGCTATCAAGTTTCAATCCACCGCTGTGTCTAGGAAATACTTTGACATGTTCAATCATCTAGATCAGTGTTTCCCAAACTATTTTGGCCTGTAGACCCCCTACCGACATATTTTCTTTCCATAGACCCCCTAACCTAACCTAACCTTCTTTTTTTGGACTTCCTTCCCAATAATAAATTTTTCTCCGTACAACCTCAGATCTCCATGTTAGAACTTACGTCTCTGGGTGAACGGAATAATGTCTTATTGGCTGCGTACTTGTAGATAGTGCTGGCTGACAAACCCTGGGAATACCCATCTTTGAATGACGGAACCCAAGGCCCCTATTCACATCGCGTAGACCCCCAATTTCTTGTTTCGTTATCGTAGACCCCCTGCAAGTCAAAATCGACCCTCAGGGGTCTATATAGACCACTTTGGGAATCACTGATCTAGATTCTCCATACTGGCAGATTGCCAAAGTTTCCCAACCTCAACTCAAGCTATCAGATCTAACTCGCCTAAGATATATCTTTGAAGATGTAAAATGGTGTTCTATTGAGCACAAGTTTCGAAAGAAGCGTTTAGTAAGTGAGGATTTGCACATTTGACACTAGCCACCACGCAGAGCGTTGTCGCAAGCGGAAACCGTCCGAGTGTAAGAATGCCAACGTAACGATGTCAGGCCGACTTCTTCTCGCATGCTCAAATTGTGCACGCGGAATCGCAAAATGGCGACCGATCTGCAGCAGCGAGGAGCAGCGCACTGAATCTAACAGTAATTGCAAACTATATCGGAATAAATCATCGCACTTCGCATCGCAATGCAAGGCACTCAAGCGCAAATCGTAAACGGCAAAAATTAATCACATTTATCACGGTCACAAGCAGCCTTTGACGATCAAATCGCGTTAAATGCGCCCAAACTCCATCATTCATCAACGTGCTAACAATGCGGCTTTGTTTTCTAAGCTTCACAATCTGGATTCAGTCAAATCGCTTTGTTGAGTTAAGAACCGTTGGAAAAGATCGCGAAAACTATTCAATGCCTTGGAATTTATCATTTTTCAGGGTACACTGATCTTTAACAGTACCCAAAACGGCAAATATTACAACTTTTTGTTGTATGCGAAGGCGCGTAAACGCAGTTTCAATTTTATCGTTTTGTCAATTACTTTCCAAGCTTGATTGTTTGGCAATTGTACTGCGATTCGTAAAAGTTGATTGCAATTATGTAAAAACAAATAACTTGGAGTTTTAGATTTAATGATGCATGATAGAGGCTTAAAAACGTTAATTTATGACAATTTTGAGTCTTAATCTACGAAGTAAAAAAAAGTCGAGAAAAAGTGGACAACAGGTTTTCTGCTCACGTAAAACCTGATTTTTTGGTTTCAGTTCAAGATAGAATGCGATAGAATATTATCCAAGTTTGTCAAAAACTCCAAATGCTTATTTGCCCGAAAAGCAACTGTTGATTGCGACGATATCAGCATTTGTTGTTTGTTTATTCACGGACGCGATTTGCAAATGGCCTAGAAATGTTAGTCGTACTTCGAATTGCAAGAACTAATCAGCAGGCACGAGCTGGCGACGTTTATCGCCAATTTGCCATGCTTATCACACGTCAAAGCCAACATCCTGCAAGGCAAGCGTTAGCCAAACAACGTCCAAAATGTAATACAAGAAGTTTGTAGATTTCGATGTCAATGTCGATTCCAATTGCGACATTTAGCAATAAACGTCAGAGGCCAATCGTAAATTGCAAATGTTGCCAAATTAAAATATGAAAGCATCATTTCAACAACCTTGGACAAGGTTGTTGAAAGGTGAGACGCCGAAACACAGCAGGATCTTAAAGTATCTTTGTCCACTCTGACATTTAAAGATTAATATGGTAAAAAAGCGAGCTAATTTTCAGTTATATCTTTTATAGTTTGTATAGAAAATTTATGAAATTTACACATCTTGATTTATGCATTTACAAATTCTTTCGTAGTTACTTTAATGAAGAAACATCCGAAGGAAATTGCAAAGCCGTAGATAAAGAAATAGCACTGCCGTTTTCTTGTAGGCTTGTCTCGTTATCTAATACATCGTTTCGACTTGTTTATGTTTTATATTTAATTTACTAATGCTTTAATCACACAGAACATTTAATACGGTTTTTTCTTGTCTTGTAAGCAAATTCCATCGCTTTTTACGTTTTCCAATAAACACATCCTTGAAAATGTTTCAAATGCCGTTTAATTATGCATAATTTTGTTTTTCCGAAATAATTGAAATGATTAACTATTGAAAACGTCGCAATTCGAATGATTTCTTATTTGTACTGAAGTTGGCATGTGTCTGGAATTGTTTTCACGCGTTTTGGCAACCTGTAAAGGGGATGATGTCATAGACTGGATTCTTTTCATCTGAATCATCATTTAGCATCACTGAAATGCTTCAATTCCTATAGGACTTGGATGTAAATGGACAATAACCAAGGAAGACAAGAATTAAGAACAGACTTGATTATAAGTTACAACAGAATATTGATTCAATATTCTATTTATGGCATCAGTTTCTATTCAAACAAATGCAGCTTTCCTTATCGCAATATGTAAATTTCGCAAATTTCAAGCGCAATCCGAATCGCAATTCCGTTTAATGCAGGTAAACAAAATTCAAGTCGCAATTATCAGCGAATCATTCAAGTCGACAACAAGCAAATTGGCAAAAATAATCGATTTGAAATTAGTCGCTCCATTGGCGACCAACACAATGAAAGAAGGCGGCATAAATATTGCCTGATTACATTATATGCTAATCAAATTTCAAATAGATTATCAACACCTGTAAGGATTATGTTAATCTCAAACAACGTCACATGGCGTCCATCAATGTCTCAATCGGCTGTGCTATTTGTTGTTAAACTGGTTTTCTTCGAATAAAACTTATCCACAAATATTCCATGTGTGCTATCGCTTCTCAAAAGCAAAGAACTGAAGCTTTATTCGAAGAAGCCAAATTATTGTCGGAGAAACAGGATTTTCTACCCTTTCAAGGTCAATTTTCTGTGGCGTTTACCGAAATATGCATGAATGAAGACGAGCAAGATTCAAATGAAGTATCTAAAGAATTTTCAAGCATTTAGAGAGAATATTCGCTAACCTCAATAGACTTCATTGTTGATGAATCAACTCGCATATTTCCACGTATGGCTTCCTGTAACAGGTTGAATCCACCTTGCAGGCGCGCGGATCACTTGTCCACCTGGGCCACTTGTCGCTGGCTGCCGCTCAACCTACATGCGCTACTAACACACCCCCAAAAGACAAGAATGCGGGTTGATCTTTTGGCGTGCGCGTTCGTCTTCAAGCATTGTTCAAGATTGGCGTCGCCGCGCATTCCGCACCTTCTTGCGATTCAGCGAACGCGCACTCGACAAGTGAGCGGATACGCTAAGCTGAGGTGAACAGCAAGCCAACGAACGCAGGAGAAGAACGGTGAACGGCGTTCGTTGTTAGCTGGACGGGGCCCAGACGCCTGGTCGGCTCTCGGTCTCAGCTACATGTGACTCGCGATACAAGGTGTATGCACGAATTAAGTCACGCATGCTACGCGTCCGCTACAATACTCTACATATCCATGTAGGAGCTAAGTAAAGGAAGTGGGTGTGTGGGAGTGCGCACTGACAACTTTCACATCACTCTCTTGCAATGCGGGAAATTCCAGCAAGGACTGTCGCAGAGGAAATTCAATGTTTTGTGTCACATCGCCCGTCTCCTTGGCAGAGACCCATATATTTTTACAATTACAATCATAAAAATTACTTAGTTTAAATTCTCGATGGGTACAGCATCTGAAATTCAAAGAAAACAACCATTTCAAGCATTTCACATCAAGCAACTTATTTCAAACAATTTGCATGCAAACTCAGTGAAATACTGACATCACAGAGCAATAAGTCAGGTTTCAAATGTCATGGCATCATTGTCAATACTGATATTTCGATTCAGTGGCGTACCTTAAAAATGTCCCCCCCCCTCCCCGCTTCAATTTGTAAGTATAGATCAGTGTTTCTTAAACTGTGGGTCGCGACCCCATTTGGGGTCGCGGTGCCAAATTTTGGGGTCGCGAAAGTTT
>JAOEHK010009218.1:2188-12429 GCA_025447835.1 Labidoglobus nevermanni
AAATGATTTTCGTTACATTTTTGCTTATATCTCAGAAACTATTTAATTAGGGGCACTTTACTTATTACCACTGGATGGCCAATTAAATTACCTTTCATTTGATACCTAACAATCTAAAATCGATAGAAGCATTCGCTGGCAAATGGGGATCAAAATCGAAAAATGATTTTCGTTACATTTTTGCTTATATCTCAGAAACTATTTAATTAGGGGCACTTTACTTATTACCACTGGATGACCAATTAAATTACCTTTCATTTGATACCTAACATTCGGAAATCGCACGAAGCATTCTACATTCATTCTAAATCTTCATTTGCTATCTTATCTCTGCACCAATTCAAACATTGATAATATGCAAGTGGCCTTTCTACTCTGTACAATTTTCAAGTTCTGGGTCTCCCCGGATTCGAAACCCTGTCCAGATGCTATAAAAGCCGATATTGCCGTGGACTGTGGACACTCTCTGCGATTAGGTTCAGCTTGCAAGTGCTCATTTATGTTGCACGATAAGTACGGGCCAAGATGGGTTACAAGGTGGTACTCTCCGCATACCTAATCGTTTTACTATGTTTGATAATACAGCTAGGCATCAATACAGGCTACGTGCTGGAGTGAGCTATTGGCAAAGTCGAGAAAGTCTACAAGAATATCCTAATTCCTTTCGTTTCAGCAACAAAACTGCACGCGAATCCCAGGCAACGGCATTAACCAGCAACGAGATTAATTTTACGGGTACTTTGAAGAAGAATCCAAAGCCCACCAATTACACGATCGCTCTCTACAAGGAGAAGAATGTAAGTAGAGACCGCTCGCCAGCTAAGTTTATTACCATATCAATGACCATTCAACGCAAGCAGATAACGGGCTAGCAAAACAAACTAATTTACTTGATATCCAACTAGGAATTCTACGCTTCGGTGCGCATCGGGTCAACCGGGCAACAATACTTTGTTGTGTTGGACACGTCATGGACAGTGACATGGATCATGTCCAAGCAATGCTCGCCAGGCATAGTCCCAGGATGCGGTACGTGAACCATGGTCTGGTCGTCGCAATCGCAATCAACCCACTGAAACCGTTTTCAGTTGGACACAATTTGTACGACCATGACCGATCGGCGACGTACAAGCGGAACGACACCAGATTCAGCATTGGAGCTGGCGAAATTCGCTTCGATGGCTACTACTCCATCGACAAGATCAATGTAAGGAAAGCAGACCATTCGTCTGGCTGGCTGTGACCCGCTTCAATTTCAGTATGGAGCGACGAAAATACCTCAGCAAGAATTCGTGGAGATGACCTACGTGCCCGCCGTCTTTGCAGCATCGAAAGCCGATGGCATAATTGCCCTGGGCCCACCCACCCCTGGGGTGAAAACAATGCCGCAAATTCTGTACGAAATGAAACTTCTGCCGAACCCCATTTTCTGCATCTACCTCAACGACAAGCCGGAGACGAAGCGCGGGGGAGACGTGATGCTGGGGCAAATCAATACCAAACACATTCACGTTGATTCCACCACCAAGAAGAAGGATCCCATCACGTACGTGGAGGCAGACACCTCGCGAGGATCATGGTCCTTCAAACTGGATAGGTAAAGCCGTCCCTTGAAAATGGGACCAAGATTGACTGACGCTTTGCTGCCCAGCGTCTTCTTGGATAACGGCACCAACTCAATTCCGATCTGCGTGCACAACTGCAAGGCCTACGTGGACACCGGCACCTACGACATCTTCGCCAACACCGACGAAGTGGCCGTCATCAATAAGATACTGCGACCCGTATCCACCGCCGATCACCGCTACGGCGTCGACTGCACCACCATTCACAAGTACCCACCGATCTACTTCATCATTGGCGGCAAGAACTTCACGCTCAACGGCAAGCAGTACGTCCAGAAGGAGGCCTCCGGCAACAGCATGAAGTGCTACTCTTCGTTTCGCGATTACGACGACCCCGCGGCCCATGGCCCTTGGCGCCTAGGCGTCGCCTTTCTCGCGCGCTTCTTCAGCATTTACGACTTTGAGAAGAAAATAATTGGCTTAGTCATGGCTGCTTAGCAACCCATGTCCTCATACATTATAAGACAACCATTAGGGCTGCCATTCTAATCAATAAAGATAGCAATCTAAGACGAATATTCACTCTCCCAACAACAAATTTCTGATCCTGATCCAAATGGAGACAGAAACCACGTTACTAGGCCTAGACATAATTGCCCTTGAGAGTTTTCCTAAATGAAGAACGTTGTCGCCAAACTATAATAGCAAAGGGACTGCCTTGTTCCATAAATTAGAAATAGAAAACCGAGGCGAATCCAACGAATTTCGAAGATTAAGGAGGCAATTGAAGACTTACCTTACATCAGAAAGTCTTGATCGTCCATTCTCTCCAACTTTGGCGCGCTGAAACCAAATTAATTATACAGAAATTGAAACATTATCAATTTTTGGATCTCGGGATTTCTTGGACCAGGAGATGTTATCATTGTTTTTAATTTATTGCAATGAAAATAAGACTTCAAATTGTACAATATGAAATTTATTGAAGAATATTTTGATGTGATTGATTGCACGCTGTCCATTGCTGTTGATTGAAATTTGATTAAATTATCAATGGGATTAATTTTCTTGTCCACAATCATCCCTTTCATTCATTTCAGTTATGTTTAAATGGGTTGTTAAAATTAATATTTTGATTGAAGTTATACATTGTGAGAATGAATACAATTTGTATCCTACCTCACTGGCCCTCCCTCCTCCCTTTCGCCATTTAATATTTGAGCAATATTCGATTACCAATTTATAATTAGTATTTTCATTTTCTTGGCCCTCCCTCCTCCCTGTCTTCAATATTTTTTATGTCATCTCATATCTATCAATTATTCTAGCAATAAATTCTCCACTGCTTTTCTTAATTAAAGATCCTGACCGAATACAATTCGTATTCTACCGCATTGGCCCACCCTCCACCCTTTCTTCATATAATTCATGCAATGTAATGCATTTGCGGCTTGGATCTTATTAGATTATTTCTGTTCATTCATTTATTGGTCCTCCCTCCACCCTTTCATCTTTTATTGTGATAAATATATGTATGTCATATGCGATTTGTCGCACTTTATAATTTGCCCTCCCTCCACCCTTTCATCAATTTCATTTCATTTCTTCTTCACATTTTCATAGTTTCATTTTTACTTCTTCTTAAGATTGATCACTCAATAGAAAGACGATTCTTGGATTTGCGGCCGCATAATCCATAATCATAAACGATATCTATAAAATTCTTCTCATACTCATACTCGAATTAGAATTCTTGGTAATTAGCAAACTAGTTGCGATTAATTGTAGACATTAGAACGACATCCTGGCAAGCATATCAAAGTCAGTGCAGAAATGAGAGCACGATTGATTACTATGCAAATAATAAAAGAAGATTTGAGAAACAGAGGTTTTAGAGTGGCGCAATCAACAGTGATGAAAAGCAACCCTCTGACGTGTTACAACAATTTCCAAGCGCAATCATATCATGCAATTTCTTCAATATCAAGTACAATTGCAAATTGTGCAGATCCTTATTTCTACATTGGTCCACAAACCATTACTACAGATGTGCATATCCTTTTCTGACATCAAAAAGCTTTCCCAAGCTAGTGCTATTTCACCTTGATTATTCCCCAGCTATAAGCCAGCCATGCTTTCGGTTCATCTAAGTATTCCTTCTGCCTTCATATTTCATAATTCCTCCAACTAAGCCACATCTTACAAGCTGTTTATAATAGAAATAATTAATCATCTCATTGTTGTCAATCAAATTTCTTCAGTTTAAACAATTTGTAAACTGGGACCTCCACGAGATAATTTCTCAATTAATATTCCTTTTCATCGTTTAAATATTCAAAAATATCATCACAAAAATAGACTTCGAATGTATTTCAATCATTCAACAGTGTCAAATGTTTCCTCCCTGCTTTAGTGTACAATTCAGTCTTCTGTATCATCCGTTATCTTTCCATTTCATCTCTTCCTTAATGATTGTCAAGTTTCATGTTGATTCTTCGAAAATCAAATTTGACTGTAGAATGTCGCACGAAATGATTCCATTCTAATTATCTTGATAATTGTTATTCCGATATAATCTTTCTGGATGTGGACTCACTTTCTGTGAATTCTCTAATTCTCCTTCCAAACACGTTAAACGTGTGTCAAATAACTTGATTTCGCATTAAGACCATCCCGAGATTTTCCATATTCGTCACGATTGATAAAAGCAGGCGATATTATTAAACGAAGACAATAATCGAAGGAATCGCATTCTCATTCACGATATCAACACATTTTCAAATGCATTAGCAACATTGTTCTATACAAACATAATTATTACGAGATTGTCACATTGTTTTCAATATCGCTTCATCTCCTTATAAGGACGGAGGAGCAATCCAGCTACACATTCCAATCACGATTGTTTCCAGATTCGATTCGTACGAATTGATCAATTATTCTCGACGGACACAAGCATTCAACTGCATTTCAATGCCACATCGCTCAACAGAACAGAAGCGCGAAATATTGTAGCGCAAAGCGGAGTCTTAAAGGAAACCATTCGCAGCAAGTCGGAGGAATTTCGCTGATCGACAACCGGGACAGTGTGCAGTTTCGCGAAGCTGACCGATAAAGAAAAACGCAGCGGGTTTGCAAGTATTGCTCTCTCTCTTTCTCTCTCTCGGCCGCTCTTCACACCTCTCGCTCTCAGGATGAACCAAAGCCCTAAGTGAATGCCGACATCCGATGTGGACGTCGACGCGTCGACCAAAACTAGACTAAAACTAAAAACGATGCGCTGCCACCAACCACCTCCGCTCGCTCATCGCACAGCTGATGATGATGATGATGATGTTGTATCTGTCGTTGCCTGACCACCCGCACAAGTCCGCACGGTTGCCGAAGCAGATGCTACCCAACTATGCCAGCCACAACAACGCCGAAACGACTCCGCGGTCAGGGATGGTTTCCTCCAAGACCTCCTCTTCGACATCACAGACATCTTTGTACAATCAACTAATCAGTCTAGCATTAGCTTTCAGAAATCACTTTTCTCATACATTTACATTACACAATTAGAAGACGAGCATGTATATATACAAGTTCGAATTGATTTGCAATTCTTTGTCATTTCAATCACTTGGAATAAAGTCATTTATCCATTCACTTCCCGAGCCTCAGGCTGATTAAACGATTCAACGACAAATTCAATGCTATTAAGACATTTCAACAATATTTTCACAAATCAATCACCAATTTCTCGGCAATTAACGACACTACCTAAGTTTTCAAAGAGAGACCTCGGTCATTCTTCAAATATGGCCAGTAATAACTTTTGCTCAACTTTCTAACTTTTATATCAGTTGAAAGTCTTTCACGTTTGAAACATGTTCAAAATCAATTCCATTTTATCATAGCTTATCAAACTAGGTTTGGTAATTTGCTTTGTAAAATAGTTTCTTTTTCTTTCTCATTCATATGCTCTTTTGGCAATTCTTAATCTTCATCTTATATTGCTTTATTTCGCATAGCAATTTCGCTGCAATTGCAACATCATTATACCTCATTTCAATAATATTTCTCACTTTCAGAATATCTCTTCTTAAAACCACAATTCTCAGCCAACTCGACTTGATTTCAGTCTTTTCGAATTCAGTTTGCTTCAAGCAAATATTTTCATATGAAACACAATGTTTCGCCTTCATCTTCTACCAGCATTTATTTCATTTGTAATACTAATTTGCTAAAAGCATTCTCTCACATTTGTTTTCTTCATTTTCGCAACATGTTGTTCTTGAGCTCTTGGTTAACGTCACTCTCATCCTCAATCAACTCGATTCTCTTACGAATTATTGCGCATTTCATACGATACGACTTAAAATTATCGATAGGAAATATGCAAGTGAAGGAAACGAATAGAAAATTATCTAGAGTACTTACTTTGAGCAATTAAAGCAATTGTGCATTCGAACAAAATAAATGCCTGCTAGGCTCTCGATCGGCATTGTACTAAGGCAAAGTACTAACTGGCCACACTCGCACGAAGAGGGATGCTAAAAAGTGCCCTCCAACAGTCGCACCTCGCTCCCCGCTCGACTGTTGCCCCTGGACGAACAAGTACACAATGGCAAAGAGTAACAACACGTGGCATGCATTGCCAACAGAGTTCGCTCTGCAAAACTGCGATTTATTAACGATTCTCCGGTGCATCGCACCCCAAACAACAAATGCCAATCGTTCGCACTCGTCCAACACGTTCGAATGTCTGTCTTTTGCTGCAATGTGAAATATTAAACTATGGTAAGCATAGAGAATTAGATTAAAACGAGTATAAAAATATCTGCATCTTCAGGTGAATAAAATATAAAGATTGGAAAAGCAATGCGCTGGCAACAGCCATCGCACTTGACAACAACTACAGTAACAACAACCACCACATCAATGTCCGAGTCTCTAATGTCTCAACGCTCTGAATCGAGAGGTCATCCGAGTCGATTCGAAACTGGCGCCCGACTCACACGTGGCTCGCACATGCGCTTACGACAGCACCTGCTGCGACGGCGGCGGGGGCGGGGGAAGCGGCCGTTCGGGTCGATGCGAAGCGATCGCCGCCGACGCCCGAGCGAACGCCATTTTGTGCGTGGACCAAGCAAGCGTCGCTGCGACTGGTGTCCTCGATCGATTTGACTCGCATTGCGCAATTGCTCGCACGCAACGGACTACAATCAACAAGGTGAGAAATGGGCACGTCCTCAAATCTGGCGTACGACACGGACACCCGGGAGCTGCTCGAGAGGGACTCGAGGCTCGCTTCTCCAAGCTTCTCTTTCTCTGCCTTTCGCTCTGCTTGCAATTGCGTCTATCGATCGCTCTTTGCTTGCGGCCTATAAATTACATGATTAATTGCCACGTTACCCAAGATGCCAACGCTTTCGCTCGCGACACGAATCTTTCTTTCTATTTCAACGCCTCTCGCTAACCACCATCAATTCGCAACTTGCACAAACCTCTGAAAAACTCAAACTATGGTTGGCACACACAAATAGAACATTGAGATCAGCTTAAAAATTGAACAATTAGTAGCAAAATGAGATGGAAACATCGGCGTGTCTTTGTTTGGCGAGCGGGCACAGCTTGGGCGTCAAATCGGCGATTACGTGGCCAGCGTAATCGCACCCAAGCGGAGCCTCACTGCAACCGTACCACATCCGCCATCTTGTCGCTGACCATACGATTACCGCCTCACTACGTACAACCAAGTATCGAATGGAAAATATGTGAAGAAGGCAAATACTATACAAATCCGATGCGGAGCGACTCAAAATGGCGGCGACCGCACCCAAATGCTCTGGACCAGTGAAGACGCAACGCGCCAACAGACTCACCATACCATCGAGGACACAACTGCAACGCAGCACTGCTACCGCTACTTTTATACACAGCGCCCCTCTTTCGCCTACAGAGCGATCTACACGTCAATATGGCGCGCACTCGCTCTGACTTCCGCAGGCCGCCATTTCGCATCTTTGCTGCACTCGCAGTTGCGCTGCTGAGTTCTGGAACTTTCCATCCGCCTCATTTATCGACCGTGACTGCCAGCAATGCAATTTGCCTACGCTGGACTAAATACATGCTGCAATTGTATGCGATGCGCTCTGCATGTTTAGCAATTAAAATATTGTTCCATTGTGACGTGCCAGCAACAGCAAAAACAGGACGCGACATGACAATGAACCAGTTTCGTACAAACATATTCGAGAAATACACAAAAAACATGATTTTCAATCACACCCTTGATATTTGCTTATTTAGAAGCACCCAAAGTGCACAGGATTCTAACCAGGGAGATCAATTCCGAACAAAAGAAACTGCAAGGCATTAAAATAGAAATGCCACAACGCAGCTGCTTCGACCTGAATAGGCAGCTGCAGAGGCTGGAATCTCTCCTGCTGGGCCATGCCCAGGTCTGCACGGAGCGGTCTATTGTCGTCAGATCTATTGTCGACAGACGCGTCAGCATACAGTGGGCCCTCGAATAATTACTTCCCAAATTGGAGGAATGTGAAGAAATATCCACCAGAAACTGATGTTGAATAGACTGAAACGGGTTATGCGAAATTCGGGGCCACTTGTAGCTGAGCGGAACCTATTTGGCACAATCTGATGACCTTCGGGTCGCAATTAAACAAATCTACTGGAACCCATTCAAGTACAAGCCAAGATGACATTGATACCAGGAAATTGCTTAGCAGTAACGCGATAATCTATCACGTCCTGCGGCGCGAACAATAAACAAGCTCATCAAATATCGCTGGGAGCAGTATTCGCAGAACAAACCTCAGCAGCGCATCCATAATGAGCCTCGATACCGCCAACTCGCGCGTGGGTCTGCTGAGTATCGTAATAATAGCCCATCTAATGAAAGACGCCGAGGGGGCAGCTGCTGACCCGCAGGTGCTGGTGGTTGGGGCAGGCCCAGCGGGCATCGCGGCTGCGACGCGACTCAGCAGGCACGGCGTCAGCGTGCAAGTGCTAGAAGCCGAGCCGCGCCTGGGTGGGCGCATACACAGCGTCCAGTTCGGAGATGCGGTCGTGGACCTGGGCGCCGAGTGGTGCCACGGAGAGGTCGGTAATGTCGTCTTCGCGCTGGTCAACGGCACCGGGATCCTTACCCATCCGAACTACGCCCACCAGATGTACACGTCGGACGGCGTCGTCGTAGATGGCGAGACCAACGACAAGTTCGACGCCATCTTCGCCGAGCTGTACGGCAGCAGCGGATGCGTGAACGCCTCCGAGGAGGACACGGTGGGCGCGTATTTCGTGCGCGAGTACAATCGGACCGTGCGCGACACGCTGCGCGACCCCCGCGACCTCGCCTTCGCCGCGATCGCCATCCGCGTGATGCGCAATTACATTCTGGGCACGGAGGGCGCCTTGGACTGGGACGACCCGTCGGCGGTGTCGGACTATGAGGATGCCGCTGGCGATAGGGCGCTCACGTGGGACGGCAGAGGGTACGCCACCTTCCTCGACAAGCTAATGGAAGACTTTGACCCGAGCCGCATTCTGATGGGCCGGGAAGTGCAATCGGTGCAGATGGACGCCAAGGGCGACCTGGTCACTGTGACCCTGACCAGCGGCGACATGCTTAAAGCTCACTTTGTTGTCTTCACGCCCTCGCTCGGCGTGCTGAAGCGCAAACACCGACAACTCTTCCAACCGCCCCTGAGCGACGAGAAAGTGGACGCGATCGAGACCCTCGGCATCGGAGCTGTGATGAAGGTGATGCTACACTTTCCTACCCGCTGGTGGCCGCAGGACGCCAACTCCTCATCGATTTCCTTCGTTTGGAAGCAGGAGGACATTGATACCCTTGTTCACGACTTCCCCAGAGGACCGCGCAAGGTGCGCACCGATCACCAATGCGGATCGGAAGTGCGGCAATCAAAAGGCTTCTGTTTCAGAAGGACAAATCGTGGCTGATGAACATAATGAATATCATTCGATTAGAAAGGAATCCGAACGCATTTTGCTGCTGGATTGTGGGCGAATTTGTGCCACAAGTGGAGCAACTGGACGACGCGACCCTGATTGATGGAATCACCTTCGTTCTCAACAAGTTTCTCTCCAAGGACTACAAAGTTCAGAGGCCGGATCAATTTCTGCGCAGTAATTGGTACTCCAATCCGCACTTCTCGGGCACCTACTCGTTCCAGACGCGCAAGTCGCGTCGAATTCAACCGTCTGCCAATGCTGTTTTGGGCGAACCCATCGTGAACAGCACGGGAGTGCCAAAGATCCTATTCGCTGGCGAAGCCACTCACACCCATTCTTTTTCAACCGTTCATGGCGCAACCGAAACCGGCTGGCGGGAAGCTGACCGATTACTAAGGTTACTTAAACCTTGATACTCACCAATAAATAAATATTCAACTTAAATGTGTCATATCAACATCGTACTAAAATTGTCAAAGACAGTGCGGCACCCCAAAAACGCAAAAACCTTCCTTAAAAACGTATTGTATAATTTGTTCAATAGAAACTTAATAGCAGGAGAACCAGGAAAGGCCTTAACGGTTAAGGCCTTTAACCGGTTAAGGCTTAACCAACTGTTTAAGCCAGTGTTTCTTAAACTGTGGGTCGCGACCCCATTTGGGGTCGCGGTGCCAAATTTTGGGGTCGCGAAGGTTT
>JAOEHK010009229.1:0-30474 GCA_025447835.1 Labidoglobus nevermanni
AGACATAAGTCTTGGAATTATTTACCAACACGAGACTAGTAGGTGGTGTACTAAGGGGAGATACAATTAGAACATTCACTGCTATTTTTAATGTAGTATGGCGCTCTTTTCATAAAAAAACGTTGCCGACCTCTGAACTAAAGATTGAAATACCGCAGCACGACTTGAAAAGCAGCAAACTTCTCAGCGCCGACTAATTGAGCTTTCGGACGCCTTCTTGACATCCACTCCTGGCACTTGCAGCCCCAAGTTGTCCATTGTGAAAATGCGTCAGATTTATAAGGCACGGTTAGGAACGTCATGTTAAAAATGAAAAAGGAGAACACTTTGAATTGCCGCAGGAAATTGGAGACGTCTTGTTAAGGTGAATTTGTTGTAAGGTGTCGTCTTGTAAATGAATGACATTAGCTCAAGTTTAGCTACGTGAGGAGAGGAAAAATTTGTGAGTGATAGCGAAAATAGCGACTTTGGTAATTTGGGAAATCTTCATTTTCTACTGAAATCATTTTCGGCCTTTCTATCTATTCCAAAATGAATCCGCTTGCTGAATGATTTCGTATGGTCGAGAAATGATTGGCTAGTGGTAAATGGTTGAAATTTGGACAAAATAATCCCTTCTATATCGTGGTTGTGCACACGCTCTGTGTCCTAATGGGCAGCTCGTTATTTCCTGAGCGTCGTCATTTTCCCAGGCAACTGAATGCATGTTATGACTAGAATATCAGCACATATTAATTGAACTCAAACAGAACTGACACAGTCACTGCAATGAAATGACATTTAATGAGGGCCCAATTAATATAGCCGCAAATTGGATTATATTTAATTGCATATGCCACTTATTTCAACACAATTATTATCACTCATGTTCAATCGTCCTCCAATAGGTATCATTTTTACCAAAATGATGACGCAATCGCAACTCGACGATGACGTCATCACAACTCGGCGATGACGTAATCGCAACTCGTTGATGACGCTATAAAACCAAGTAAAAGTTTGTTCAAGAATTCATATGTGAAGTCGCTTCCCAGCTAGTAATAAAGCCAATGTAATGAAGAAGCCCACAATTAAAAGCTTTGTCGGCATATAGTTCAAATAAATAAATAAAAAAATAAATGCAATATGGTGGATAGTATCGCAGTATAGTGTCACCTAGGATTATGTAAATTATTCGCGACTGAAAGCGTCAAGATGTAGCTTTTAAACTTGCAATCCCCGAAGAGAGTCAATGAATAAATCATAAACTGCAATTCGATTAAAGCCGTGTGCCAAAATCTATAATCCAACATGCACACACGAGTTAGACAAAGCCAAATGCACGGGGAGGAAAGTGATAAAAGCGAGTGATGCAGCAAGTGGGGTTGTTATCCGCTTTGTCGCATATTCAGGCCAACGCAAATAAATGTACATAATCTAAATGATTAATGATTTAATCTGACTCGTATTATTATAGCCATGTTCTTGTATTATTGCACTATAAGCCCCTCGAATCATGGAGATATCAGCGACATGTTCCTCACGCCGCCATCCAATCCTTGTCGGCCCTTCTGACGATGCTTGCATCATCATGAAAATGAATTTCATTGCTTTGAATATGTACAAATATGCTGTCATGTTCCTTAGACTTGCAGCATGCAAATGCAAAGTCAACTATGAGTTCCAAGATTTTTCATCAAGGGCCTAGGCAGTTAACTGTATTTCTGGTTTATCTCAGGAACTACTGGCTCCGCAACTGATGATATAACTAAGATTCATCTCTGAATTTCTGCTAGTTCCTTCGGAAAGTGAGAAAAAGTATTGACATTTTTTTGTGGTTTCTCTCAGGGTTTATCAGGATTATGCGAAGTGAATCCTGTCAACCTTATATGATCATATGCGCAATTAAACGCCTTACAGGATGCCCTTCAAATCATCCCGATATTCCCAGTAGTTCCTGAGAGAAACAACAAAAACTTCGATCACGTCATCGCCGTGTTGCGATCACGTCATCACCTAGTTACGATCACGTCATTACATAGTTGCGACCACGCCATCGTCGAGCTATAGAAGTAAGACGTAATATTTAATAATCACAAGGTGTAGTCGGAAGCGATAATTATTGTAGTAAACAGGGTGAACACTCAATCCTAAAACGATAGCGGAAGTATGCACCATGCAAACATAACTGCCCTTTACAAGGCCATCCAAGGCATGCAGATTGCATGCAGCAGGACATTACAGAATTATGAAATAAAGCAGGAAGCCATAGCAGATGCAGCTCATTCAAAGTGTACAAAATTCCCTACTTGATCCATCTTCACATATCTAGCAATGACGGAGAAGAATATGATTTTAATTGCAAGTGAGTCTAAGTTACAATTACCGCAGGAATTTATACAGCAATAATGTGTAGGTGAGGTTGGACCACTAGGTCGTAATTTAAGTGCATTCGTGGCGGCGGCGGCGATGTCCTGCCTCCTGAACAATATATGCGGAAACTTTACGAAAGCTTATTTCACATTGCGCCATCGCTCGCAGGGGTGCTTGTGGTACAGTTTGCTTTCTGGATTTAATTAGCACCAACTGCAGTAAACAGTATAAATTATCATTACAAAGTGGGTTCTGATTTAAAGTAAAGCTCAATGCATAGTGAGATAGTGAGAATTTAGATCTATAGCAGTACGATTTGATACTGCTAATGTATGTAATTAATTGGTCACCATATGCTTTCAAATTGTTACTAACATTATAATCGAGGTAAAGTACCATTTGGCACGTAATGAAACAGAGCAGAACAACTGTTTCCCAGCGGAAATCGCGATAAAACTCAGAAAATCGTAAAAATCATTGAAATCTCGCACTCCCTGCAGCGAATAAAAAAATTTATGCGATTTGTTAATTCAGAATGGCTGCAATAAACATATGCGATAAATCCACTGCAATCTCAGTGGAAAACTGGACTAAGCGGGTGAAGAGCATGCAAAGTTTGTGTCGAAATCAATGGTTTAATATTGAGAGCGGAGGCACTCAGCAAGAAGCATTTGTGAAACAAAAACAATTCTCTCGGCGGATTTATCTGCGGCGTTTTTAATGGCGGAAGCCGGAAAGCGATCCGCTTCGCGCCTTTCCAGTGTCGTCTCCTTTGAGATATCTATCATATTTTCCGGAATAAATCCAATCGGCTACAATCGCATCAATGATATGTGCTAGATAGTTCTGTTTTACATCAAATAAATCCTTTGATTGGATTCTGAATAGAAAAATGCAAACGTAATCCTCTTATTACATTTGTGTCGCAATAATTTCATCCACCTGGAGTTTACGATGACCAACAGACATAAATAAGCCTGTTATCGCACTTTTTAATAACCCTATTATATATGACAGGCAAATATAATTAAAAATTATATTAAATATTTATTGCCGAGAAATTTACAACGTTTGTGACAACAAACTTATCTCCATCTATTCCATTTGTTGAAGCGAAAAGAAAATCGTTCATTTCAACGAGACAAGAAAAGAAGTATTATGATATATGATGATAAAGAACATCAGAAAGACAATATTTTTAATGAAAGAGAACTCTAACATTTTCATTCATTGGCTTTAACCATATATCTTGTACCTCTGACAGTGTGCGGACGTGTAAAGTAAAGTAACAGTTAAAGCCCTCTAAACCTCAGGCGCTCGGTAGCCGAGCGCTAACGCTGATGCCCTACCAGTCTAGTGACTTGGGTTCAATCCATACCAAAGCGTTAGCCTTTACTATCGAGTGGTCTGTAGAGAAAGGTCATTACTACATCTGAAATAGCTGATTTGGTTGCAGGATATACAAAAAGCCTAAAAAGTGGCCCTAAATGCCGTGTGTGTCTGCAAACGCCCTGCAAACGCCCTCCAACCAAACAACAACTTTCCTAAGGAATAGAATTTATCTTAAACCTTCGTTGGTTTACTGGCCACTCACCAACCCAGAATCCAATAAATATGTCTAGAAATTATTGAGTTCCAACTAACTTTGAAACTCATCGCAATATTTCTAAACTGAAAATGCTAGTTACATAATCAACCTAAGGGAATTTTAACCTTGGAGACTATTGGAGACGTTTTTCATATCCTCTTCGGTGCATGAGTTGGGTGCAATTTTAGTATAAGTAATGGAACATTGTCAGAAATAAATTGCGAACAATTTTGAATAATATCATGCGGAGAAAAATGAGGATGAAGGCGGAGTACCCGTTTTTGTTCGCCGTCATTCTTCAGGGCTTTTCTATTTTATATTACACGTGGAATCCTCATCTGATGAGGCTGCTGCCAAGACGTTTATGTGCGCCTCTTGTTTGCGCTCCGCATTCCTGTCAATTTAATAATACGTCATATTGAATCTTCAATGGATTAACATCAGAGAAATTGCTACCGTATCAATTGTGAGATATTTTTCTCCTGCAAGTAAGCTTCTGATCTCCTTTTCTAAGTGTTTATTCATCTACGACAATTTTACCCAGTAAATAATGCTTTAGTACACTATATAACCAGAGATTGAAATTTATCTATAGTTTCAGTCTATACATGTGGTTATTGGAGGAACAATTAAACCACAGTTAAATTAATGCAATCGCATAGGGTTGGACACAAACGTTGGCCCTTTCTTTCGCAAGCGTAAATTAAAGTGCATTTAACCAACGAACGATTAAGTGCAGTACTAATTGTAGATAGCGCAATACGCCACGAATTTCCCAACCTTTCCGGGTGCTCCAATAGAAATCTCACCGGAAATTGAAGTGTCAATGCCTCTCGGCATTGAAATGAACTTGTTCTCGTGCGTAGTTAATTTGCTAGAACTAGGACACTGCACTGGGGACTAGTTTCTGGTCGAAGACTGAAACAACGCTATTTTAGATTTAAGGAACAATCAATATTGTTCTTCGAGTAGAGGAATGGAAAATCAAATAAAAATAGATGAAATGTCAATTATTTTGCTCGTCTATCATCACTATTTTGATAGACGTACTCTAGAAACGTGGCAATGAAAGGATAACATAGTGAAGTGATGGAAGCAAGGAGCACCAGGATGCTACGAAATTGCGCATAAGATACCTTCGCTCTAGGACCAAATTAACAATAAAATTAATCCAAGCCAAAGGCAAAGCCAATGTTTGCACGATGTGAGGGTGCTTGGGGCGCTGAGAAAAGGCCAGCTCTAGTTGCGGCTGGATTATCGCGGCTTGATTAAATCGGCAAATGCTTAACATGTCACGTCATATCCAGCCACTCAATTCTGTCAATGCATAAAGTTTGAGAATCACAGCAGAATTGCAGTTAGCAGTGAATTTCCAAGTCTTGAAGTTTTAGCAGAGAGATTATAAATAAAATTCACAACTTCTGGTTTAGAATTGGAGATTGTCTAGTTCTGATATCAATTTCTTAAAATTCGCTTAGAAAATGAAGCTCGATTTCTTGTCTAGCACATGAAAAGAACAAACACTAGAAACCTTACGTTTGTGACACAAAATAAAATCCATTTGAGAAGCGAACATGAAACTGCAACAAAAAAATTATCGAAGGATAAGTGAGAATAGGTTGCAGTTTGGAGTTAAGATTGCAAAGCATTGATTTTCGATATTCCAGCTTTGTAGACAAGTTAAGAGCAGACATCACGAAATATTCAACTTAGGATGGAAATCATATTTGATCCAGGTTGTCATGCATCTTGGATTAAATCCATCGAACCCGAAAATGCAGTCCCAGCAAAACAATGTAATGGAATTTGTAAAGTTTGTGCAGTAAGTAAAATCCAGAGCTTGAAATACTCAGATAACATGCTATTAAAATTAATATTCTCGTCACACGACGGGTGCTTAACAAAAACCCAATTTTCCGCCCGCTTGATAGATGGAAAGGCCTGCTAAAAATGTTGTGTAAAAAAATTCAAGCTTCTACGAAATAGGTCTAATGCTAATTAAATTTCCGTCCGTAGCCGTCATAAAAGTGAACACTAAAAATAAATTCTCACCGGTTCCGCACCCATTTAAGGGCCAGCCCCTCGTCCTCCCGCCGTCAACCACAGGCTGTTCATGCTGTTTTCCTCTTCGCCACGTGTGCTAGCTGACATATTTACATGCTGCTCATTTCTTCTATTATTGCTCTCATAAATGAAAACAAGCTCACGTGTACAACTCGATGTTTGCTCAAGCCCATTTTGAGCGAGCGTCTGATATCCCGTTCGTGCTAATTGGCTCATTAATTTATTTCACACATGAATGCCGACTATGAATGCATGTGGATACAGCAATTATCATGGTTTCCCAATTTCCAGATATTATGCATTGAATTCTTATTATATCCGTTCTACCGCTCTTCGTAGTGTGGAAGATCGTGTTTTTAAGGCAATATGAGTGGACACAGCTACAATGGACCTTAAACTACGCTGCCCTGCGGGGATTGAACCTATTGCTATCGGTATCGCAACCATGTACGTTCACTAGTCGGCTACCGTCCGCTTAGAAGAATTCATACGAATACTTTACTTATGCTGCAACGCTCCTCTGAGCAAACTCAGCCACTGTCGCAAACCAATTTCCTCAGATGGCATAACTATTGACATATGAAAATATGATCCTTTGCGCACTACGGCCGGATAACGTCTATGTAAATATTTAGCGATGTTGAGGCGTGATTTTACACTATCTGCATGAGGATGGTATCTGATTATCAGTCTCGTATTATTTACTGCCATCCAAGGATCACCAGGTATGTACCGAGTTTGGTAAGGTGACTTGTGAGCAATTTCTCTAGGGAAGGCCATACTGGGGATGCAGCTTCTTGATATGACAAATAGACGAATATTTACATCTGGGACGTGGCAACGACAAGCCGGGCATAAGGGTTTGATGATGCGAATTCGTTGGAGGCGACGAGGGTGGCAATGTATGCACAAATCTTCAATGTGCAATATGCGAGTGACGATGTAATATGAAAACTTTCCCATGATCACATCCAACATTGTATGTGAGCATATAACTTCTATTTTTACCATACCAGGATATTTTCAGTTGCTTTCCTTTCCTTCGGGCTTTTCCTTTCACTTCTAGCATGACTTCTCATCATTCCTTCCTTGTTTTCCCACTTGGTGTGAGTGAATAAGTTAAAATCTTCACAAAATCGTTATCAATTGTAGTGGATCCATAGCCAACGAAGATTTAACAGATTTGAAATCCCAGCTACACATTTTCCCGAATCGTCCCATTGAATTTTTTTGCATACCAGGAACGCCATTTATGATATTATCTCGCTACAATGCATCCGACCCGAGGTTGAATCCGGTTGATGGTTCTTTCATTGATCCACCGACCAGCATCAAACGTTAGGATAGCGGCACATGGTGGCTGCTTAATCCTCATGTAATATTTGCTGAGTTGAGTATATTTTCTGTAATAATGCTGATTGTAACTATATAGCATTTGCATTTACATCTACGCGGAGTTCTATAAGAAGAGACAGGACTTTAATTCCAATAATAGAATATGCTTTTGATTTAGGTATTCCAATAACAATTCCTGTTAAATTGGAATGAAAAGCAAAAAATCCCAGCGTGATTTTGGATGTGTGGGTGTAAACCAAGCATTCGGAACAAACCAGGAAAATGAAGCAGCATCAGTTAGTGGCTCAAAAACGATGTGGGCCTATTGATGAAAGTTTAATAGCGGATGCTCTAGTTTGTTTGTGATTTTCATTGTGAATTCAATAGCAGCAAAATCAGACTGGAAGAGCACAAAGTGGAAATTGCTCATAAACAAGCAATTAAAATGTTTCAGCACCAACAAAGCATTTTAAATGTGGCCTCAGCTCGCCTTAAACTGGATTAGAACCCTAAATAGTAAAAGTGCGAGTCGGCTGTAACTGCATCTTAGAATTACCGTCTCGCAATACTTGGGATGCCGTCTAATTGCACCACAATTACAAGATTTCCAGTATCATCAAATTGAAATTAATTTTTCCTATACCTAGACAAGTCATTTGTAAACAGTATCTTGCTAGGATTAGTGCGTCCCTTATCACTAAACTGCAGGCCCACGAACAAATGTCTTTTGTATTACAGAATCCGAGATAGCAATGAACAGTTTACTGAATTGGATCAGATTGAGTAAACAAGAAATGGCATTTTCAAAACTGGTATAAATCTCAATAAAACTGCGTCAAAATTTATATAATTTTGTGCATTAATTCATTTAGAAAAGAAGGAACAACCATATAGGACATGAAATTTTCCTTCACATGGACATTAAATCCAGTTTCCAGGGTTTAATAGTCGTTCATCTTTGTGGCAGTAGGTCAACCGCATTCCATTTTCACGCAGATCTAAATTGGGGGGTGAACTTTCGTAGGTTGGACGATAGATGTCAACTGTGGTTTACCACTATAAATCTAAAGTTAATACGAATATTATCATAGAGATTGCTTGATTTAAACTACAGACTACAGACCTTTTAGGGAGGTGGTTATCTGATCCCGTATTCGAAACTTTTACGGTAAAATTTCTAGAATTGTGTAGTAGAAGATGTAAATATGACTTCTGGGGAGAGTTTCGATCTTATAAGACACAGAATAATTTTTCCTTGGCGTCTCTCGACTTTAGCACTACACCCTTTGCTCCTAGCACATTGATTGATAATTTAACGAACACATAGCTTGAAATCTCATCATGGAAACGATTTGTTTATGATGTTTCAATTGGATTGTAAGAAGTAGAATAGGTGTAAAGATCAACCCTGCATCATTATGAGCAATTTAGACACGCGTGATTATAACTCCAATTTATTACAGGGATGTTTGAGTTGCCAGCATTCGCCTGGATTGCATCTAGGCGAATACATTACTCTCCTGTATCGTTACAGGAAAATTGCGATGCATGTTTGCTGCTTTAAGGACGGCAAGCAAGCCCAGATTTGTTGACATCGCATCAGCGCGCATTTAGATCGCATCGACGATAAGGATATCTTTGTTTAATAGCAAATTCGCCCCCGACCACGATGTTATTGTTGCGCGACAATGCAGGGCGGAAGGAAGAGGCGGCCCGCGGATGTCACAATACGAACTGAGCCCGCTTGTGAACACGAGCGTTAAATCTGTATACAATGTCAACATCAACAATATAACGCATCGAATGCGTTGTCGTTGGCCTTGTTGAACACTAGCCCAACGCTAAGCTGCACGTACCCTTTCGAGGTTTCCTATGCATTTTAAGTACTCTAAGGATTAATTCAGGTTTAGCACTCTGCTGCATGTTGCTGCATCTCATCAAAGGGCACTTCCTTGAAGGATGTCCACGGATGCTACAACTGCGATATCTTATCCCGCTTCCTGTGAAACCTGCCTGCACAAAGCCCTTGTATGGCTTGGACGATTTATTGCCGTTATTCGAATTAGCAATGAAAGTGCAGGAAAATGGCTTTTATCCTCTTTTATTGCATGTATTTCATCGATATATTAGACTTCGACATTAGGGGTACCAGGAAGAAGCAAGTGTACACGGGAAACTACTTAGGTCTCACGTGTCTTCTGCTTACAAGTGCTCTGTACACAATATATAATGGCACGCTCACAATAAAACTACGCCAAAAGCCTTTTCCATTGACTCGCAAAAACAAAGGCGACAATATCACGTGGTGGCCTTAGCACCTCTGACACTGATGTAAATGTCATAGACTAATGTCATAGACTAATGTAACTTGTCCACTTTTCATCATCATTTTGCCCAATTCATAACTGAGTAGTACAATAATAAATTTAATGTTATTCAAATTGGATTCTTTTTGTATCCTCTGCTTACTTTACATCCTACCAACCATCGCTAATTGTGAGAAGGTCCATATCAATCGAGGTATGAGCCGAAACCCAGTACTTCTCCTTGTGAATCCTTGATCCCTTTCCAGAGCATTTGAAGCATCCGTATACATTCAAAACGAAAAACTATGAAATAGTAATTCCGAAGCGTGTCAACTCACGTGGTGCTCATGTATCGCATGCGATGGAATACAAGTACAACGGAAATGAGGATGAGGGATTGGACCTGCATGTGTCTGTGCCCATTAGACGTCTGGAACATCATCTACATTTGAGGCCCACTCGTCACCTCCTCCTTAGACCTAGTACCTCAGTAGAGTCATATAAACATCCAATACACGTCGAGAAGCGTAGATTCAAACCGTCGAAACACCTTTGCCATTACACAGGACACGTGCGAGGACATGGCGACCAGAGGAGGACATCTCTGTCCGCATGCAATGGCTTGGTTGGTACACCAGTTCTCCACGCGGAAATTGTGAATATTAAAGTTTGTTCAAAGACAGGCTACATCCACACCGACGACGGACTGTTCATGATCGAACCAGCATATCCTGATCAAGATCATGCTGTGGACATACCCCATCCCCACAGACTTTACAAACATTCGGCTAACATGTCCAGGGAGAGTCCAGCAACAGATACGGGGGACAGATGCGGGCGCAACGTCGAAGATGAGATTGTTGCCGTCGCGGAATACTTCATGGAGGTCCTGCTGGTGCTGGATCACAGCTTCCTGCGCTACCACAAAGCAATTGATGTGGAGGATTACATTCTGACCATTATGAATATGGTGTGTTGGAGTGGCGATAAATTGCGGCTGATGCTACTAAATCACAATTATGCCCTGCTCGATAACGTCGCCGCAATTCGCATTGCAACTATTTTTCTCATCAAATTTTTGTCTGCATTTCTGCTTTCAGGCGCACGATTTATATCTGGATGAAACATTGGGCGTTACAGTTAACATTGTCATCGTGCGATTAATTCGCCTGGAAAACGAAGAGCACGAGGTACCATCATTTCCTTAGGTCTTTTGTCTCCTCGGTGGAAGGGTTTGAAAAACGCGAACAAGAAGCGAGCATATTTTATACGCCGATTGGAGGATGACGATGATGATGAAACATCCGACGCCGTGGCAAGCATTTTTCATCTTCCCATGGCTGCCCCTGCTTTCCAGAGCCCATTCTGGTATTATTAGCTCGCACAAACAAAAACACCACCCGCCATTTTGCTGGCGCACACGAAGCAATTTGATATAATTGATAGCCAGACAGTGAATAATTGCATTCGCATAATTGCATTGCGTTTTTCAACCCTTCCCCGATGCCGGCGCGTTCGCGCCCTCATCCATTAGCGCCTCTTAATTAAGTAAATTGCCGGCGCTGTCCTGTTTATTGCAGATGAACCTCGACAGCAATCACAACGTGGAGAAGACGATGCAATACTTTCGCGATTGGCAGAGGCGCATCAACCCCAAGGACGACACGCACCCCAACCATCACGATCTCGCCATTCTGGTCACGAGGTGCGTATGCTAACACCCTGTATAACAGCAACAAATATGTGCGAAGCATGCTGATTTGGGCACTGGCAATTCCTGCGTTGATTGCAACCCTGCTGACCATGCACTCAGGGCTGCGAATCGTTGATTAAAAATGTGCCATTAAATACATTTTGCAGGGGTGCGCGCGTTGCAATTCGAATGCGGCTCGCTCGCCCATTATTCGCCCCGAGTTTTGTTGACTCAAGTTGAATCTCCGAGTGCCGGGAGGGTATTTGAATTAACAATTGAGCGTTTTCGACATTGCAACGCGCCCGATAAAAAGTTACAAAGCGGCATTGATCGGCAAGCAGGGAAAAACAAGGCGGAAGTAAAAGGATGCGGCAAAAAGTAGAACTGCAATCGATTGATCCATTCGCTGGCGTTTTTCAGGACCGACATTTGCAACAATGAGAAGACGTGCGGATTCATGGGCGCATCCCGATTTGGCGGCATGTGCGACGAGGACAATTCGGCGATTATCGTCCGGGATTGTGGCCTCCTGACCGGATTCATTATCGCCCATGAGCTGGGTCATACGTAAGTGCATTAGTTGATGACCCCGAAACTGGGGCCATCTCCAATAGGACCAACGAAAGTAGGTAGTTTATGTTGGATCTCGTTGATGCATTGTTAATGACCTTTCGGACATGTATTTTCGAGAAAAAATCTGCAACCATCTGTGACCACTCATTGGTGCATTAAATATCAATCGAGTGGGTAATAGGGAAATGGTGATGGCATTCATAATCAAATTTGCACGTTTCGCCCCTGCATTCCTTGCATTAGGATGAATCTCATCCACGACATCAATCCGCCCAGCATTGAAATGAATCCCCTGCAAACCCCGCAATTCACCACCACCGTTATGAGTCCAGAAATCACCGGCGCTATTTTCAACTGGTCTAACTGTAGCAGTCAGCGGTTGAAGAATTTCTTGAAGTAAGCCCTCTTTCTTGCTGGATATCTTTGTCCTCGCGGTTGAATGCTTCTCCACGAATCTCCAGGAAGGACGCGCCCATTATCCTGGTACACTTCGCAGAAGCATTCAATCGCCATATCGCGAACCCTTCAGATTACTTGAGTAATCTGGTTTCAGTTTAGATATGGCTTTGGCGATTGTATGCTTGATGAACCCAACGAGCACACATTTCGGGCACCTGACACGCTTCCTGGTGTCCTCTTCGATGGCGAGTACCAGTGTAAGACGATGTTTGGACCCAATGCAGCACTCTGTATGACCGGAATAGTAAGTGCTTCCGTGTTTCTTTAAACGGAAAATGCAGCATATTTTCAAGTCTGAATCACCTCACGAATTGAGGTTTCAGAATAATGCAGGAAAAGGGACAAAACGCACAATAGTTGTTGGTTCTAACAATGGCTTTCTAACGACTCAATCCTGAGCGATCGCATAAAGTCGAGTCGTTTACGGTTCTTGTAGCAGCAACAGCATGCTCCTCAATCATTCCAAATGAGAAATCTGCGCAAACCTCCAACTAGAATACTTGAAACCTTCTTTACGCAGTTTTAACGATTCACATTAGGCTAAATGTTGCATAAATAATCCTGTAGTCCATTAAGTTACCGAATCTTATAAAACTGTCCGACAAGCCACCTCATGTTATCCTCTCCTTTGAGTGCGCAAATAATGGACGAACATTTGTTTGGAATTCCAACAAGCATGCCCTTGTCGGGGCAATCGATGGTGCAGGTAAATCTTGGCGATGTGATTGAGGGATCAACAGGATGGCTGTCGCCTCCAACTGCCACATGCAGATGCGATCACGTTCCAGAATGATGACAATCCGAATGATGATGGCGCGCGGATAAAACTCTGATTTGTTCTTGCGCAGGACTGCAAGAACTTGATCTGCTACGTGGAGGATAAGGGATGCATCGAGACGCAGGCGAAGCTAGCGGAGGGCACCCAATGCGATGAGCACAAGGTAACCGCTGGTCAGGCGCAAATTTTCGCGGCGTTTCGTGGTCTCCACCCTCTGCGCTTAATTGTAGTGGTGTTTCCACGGGGAATGCGTCGAGCAGGGTGAGCGTCCCGACGCCGTGCATGGCAACTGGAGTGAGTGGAACGAGTGGTCCGAGTGCAGCCGCACGTGCGGATCGGGGGTGGCCAGGCAGCGGCGCACATGCAACAACCCTCCGCCGAAGAATGGCGGCAAGTTTTGCGTGGGCGACAGTGTGCGCTACAAAATATGCTCCACGGACGTAAGTGCATCCACAGCTGTCGCCGCATCCTTCCTCCCAGCTCGTCCTGCCGCATTCCCGAACTGCTGCTGCTAGGATGTCAAAGGAAGCAAGGGGTTGGGGTGAGTGGCCATAGAGTCACCATTGAAAGTTTGCTTGTTTCGTGCAGCCCTGCGATGATAACCAGCCGTCGTTCCGCGACACCCAGTGCGCCGACTTCAACTCGTGGGTGTATCCCGGGGATGGCAAGATGCACTCGTGGACCAGTTATCCGGCGCATGATGGTAAATGACAGCATAAATGAATGTTAAGGCAAGTTGGGGTTGTTTCTGTTGGCCTTGTGTTTGTCGCGCAGAGAATCCGTGTGCCCTCTACTGTGTCAGCGAAAGCGGAAGCATCGCGTCCCTTAGGACACGCGTGATCGATGGGACTACCTGCTACCGCAGCGTTCGTCACGTGTGCATCAAGGGGTTGTGCAAGGTAGGACGAAAATACTCATTCCAGTCACTGCCGTAAGCCACAGCTGGAATCGGGGGGAAGGATAGCGCAAAGTGTGCAAAGTTTATTCATATCCCTATAATATGCGCTAAGGAAATCCCATGCGATCTCAATCTGGAATCCGGGGCCGTCGAGGACCGATGTGGTGTGTGTAAAGGCGATGGAACATCATGCGATGTCATTACAGCCGAAGTTAGCTTAGTTTGCTCCACGGTTTATGGTAACCTTGTGTTCCGGCCGCCATTGCGCTAGTTTCATGCAATTCTGTTGCCTCGCAGAGAACGAAAAACGGCTCATTGCTATCCCAGAAAAGTCCTTCAATATCAAAGTTGAGTCAATGAAGCCCAGCGCTACGAAGTTCGAGATACGCAGTGCGAATGACAGTGATGTCCTCTTAGATGGGTAAACTATCCATATATCCCTCCAATATCCCTAACCCATTCTATTCATCCCGCCGTCCATATTTCAGAAGCAATATTGGCGTGACGAAAGTCTACAACTCAACTGCATGGGTAGGAATGATTCGCCAAAAGCAGGAAGCCATTAATGTCCCCGGCCCAATTCCCAAAGGCATTACAGTCTGGGTAACTGAGTTGTCTATCCACAACATAAATGGTCCTATGTACGTTGGACTCTCCCTATTATTAGGCCTACATTGAGGGCAACACAACCGTCAAGTACTCTTTCGGGGTACCCTCTACGAAGAAACGCACTCCGAAATTCAACTGGGAGCATGTCCACTGGACGCCCTGTTCGACAGAATGTGGGCCCGGTGTGCAGGAGTCTCCAGCGAGATGTGTAGAAGCAAGTGCTGGTCTGGTCTCAGACCATCACTGCAAGTCGGTTCTGCAACCCATAGCGTTGATCCGTTCCTGCGAGATTGCGCCTTGCACGCCACGATGGTTGATTGGGGAATGGACCCCGTGCATGCATTGTCCTGCCGGTAGTCGCTATCGCATCGTCAAATGTTACAGGCCAGTTGGGTCCGACGAGGGCGAGTTGGATTTTATTTCAGATTCGCACTGCACGAGCAGCAAACCGCGCACCATAAAGTCTTGTAATTGTATCAGAAGAAAACGAGCCGTTACTGGAAATGGGTTGATGGCAAATACGTCTGCGCAAACTGCAACGACATCGACTGGGATTCCTTCAAGTATTACTTCTCGGGATATAACAGTTGGACATACGGTGACCCCAGCAACAACAGTAGAGAATATTTATGTTTATTCATATAGTCATTCAGAGGATTTACCTCAGAAATCCACTGTTGGTGTTAAGAGTAGCAATGAGAATATTCTGAAATCGGGTCATGATCAGCAGCTCCATCAGTCATCGGGAACATCGCCAGATGACGGCGGAGATATGACGGATGGTTCCATTAGTTTAGCAACAACAGATACTAAGCCAATGAGTCATTCAAATGAGAAACGGACAATTGAACCAATCGGATATATTTCCAATGGGACCGAAATACCTTCTACCATCCTTTCAGCCACCTCTAATCCTTGTGCTGCAATGGAAACAACAATGAGGTCTGTTGAAGCAAAAGGTCAAGGTGCAGTTAGAAACTCTGAACATGTAACAACAACCATGGATACCTATACTAATTCCACCGATACTAGTATTGAAACAACCCCCATATTAGCTGGATCATCGTCTTCGACTAATGATAATGCAACTGACCCAGCAACAAGTACCACTGGGGAGAATAGCATGATCATTGATCAACAATCAACTTCTAATGGTGAAACTGTCACTTCGCCATCAACATTGGCACAGATAGACTCGAGTGCAACTGAAATTGCAGTAAATAATATAGGGTTTTCTTCGTCGGAGTCTAGTATGCAAAATACAGAAATCATATCAGCAACAAATCCTGAATCAAGTCATAAGGACACAACAGAGAAGGGAATGGGATTGCAGATAGCAACAAAATTTGCATTGATCTGCAGCGTTCTCCCCGAAAGCGCGGATATCCTGGGGAAGGCAACTGCTATAATGAATGAATCGAAAAGAAATACAAACATCCCTTTATCTTCTTCTGAAACTACGTCAGTTAGTAATGAATTTAGAGAAGCGGCCAATATCGCCGTTGGACGTAGTGTCGCTATCGATCTGAAACGGAATCCAGAAAATGTCGACGCTAATCAGGAAATGGAGACAAACATGTTTGAAGCAACAAAGCCTACATCGGACAAACCCAAAATAACCGGTCCACACGTCAAGACGCTGCAAGACTTTGTGGACATCCCCAAGTATAAACTAACGATTCACACGTCTCAGCAAAAGGGGGATCTGAGTGCAAACATTCCCCATTCCCGAAGGTTTAACACTTCCACATTCGATATCACCGGAATGGATGCCTTGAAATTTCTCCACTCAATTCAACGAGATTTCTCCAACAACAAAACGCGAATTTAACAGACTTACAACGGAATGGTATAAAAGTACCTTAAGTCCACATTGTTATTTCAATATATTCTATATTTATAAAGAACAGTGGGATAGGGTTGCGTTTAGATGTCCCTACTTGCTAATATCCGTGCAATTCCCATGTGCCAGCTTATTCAACATTTCCGCAGCTTCATCATTCGTGTAGACTTTCTCGTGTTCTTCATCAATCGTATCAGTCAACTGATCACCCATGGTTTCAAACGCCTCATCGGTTATATTGTATTCATTGCGCATTTCCTTCAAAGGAGTCTCAATGATTTTCAGTTGGTCCGGAGGAATAGGATCTTTGATAATCGCTCCCACATGGATCTCCACTTTCTTGCCTGGTTTACCAGTTCCGCAAATGGATGAAAAGTCTTCGGAGCGTTTCCGATGAAATTGACGCATGTCTCTGTATTTCTTCTTTGGATTTTTCAAGTCGGACAAGGACGAGGGCAACTGAAGTACGCACGAATTACTTAATTACCATAATCCCCAGCAAATTACCTCTGTATTACCATGATATCTGCATCGTGTACCTGAGGAACAGTTTGCAACCAAACGCTCCTCATCATTGGCGCGGGCAAGCGTTCATCTTCATCTTCGGATTGCAGATTTACATTGTGTCGACATTTCTTCTCCGAATTGCACAACTCCTTAGTACCCGGTTTCTTGCCACTGCATTCAGACTCCTCGACCAAGGTATCGTCTGCACCGCGATGAGCTGCTTCACGCACGCATTCCACTACCCGTACCCGCATCCCGGAAACATTCTGGCATGCAACGCATTTACCCCATTTGCCAATCCGCCATCTAGAAGAAGTCAATTGATAAATAGCAGAATGTGAATCAATGCAGGGATGGTCCTCTTATATCAATTCCGATTTGACTGGTCCGTAATTGATACAAGGACCTTCACAAGTAGAGGGTGAGCGATACTTTGTTCGGCAGGGTTCCTCATTGCATTTGCGCGTTTTCACTGCCGGCTTATCCGTCTGCTGGCAGAAGGACGAGGTGACCATGCCGATCTTGCTGTCGACGCATTTGGGCTCGGATGTTTCCACTCCACCGCCGCAACGCACGCTGCATTCGCCCCAATCAATGAACTCCCAATTATAGGTCGGCTGGTATCGGCTGGACCTCGTTGAAGGTTCCGCATACTTGTAGCGATATCCCACATTTTTGGATTCGTAGAAAACCACCTATTACAGAACATATACCTAGTCATTGACTCTCATTGAATAGCAGAGTAGTACGAGATAGCATAAGTTGGGCGGAATTCGTCTTATTGGATTTGGCTTTGCATTTTCTATACCTTCATACATAATTTAACACAGAAGCTCTTTGTTTTGTCACACTTTTCACGATCCTAGACCGGTCCAAAAGTGCATCCATGGCAAATGCTCATTTCCTAGTCTCAATGCTGCTTATATTAAGTAAAGGCTTGAAGCATCTGGAACCTATTTAAAGTATCCGAATTTGCAACCAACTGAAGACATTGAAGTAATTCCGATTGCTAACATGAACGCTTTCAGGGCATCAATGAAAACTATTGTAAACTAATTGAAACCTAGCTGGGACATATAGAAAGGACGTATGGATGTCTATCACTTACATAGAGCACAATGTTCTCCTTTAACGGTCCATGAATCACAAGCAGTTCCTGCTCGGGCTCCGGATGCGAGTAGATACCTTCTGCACCACCAAATTCGATATCGGCCTTTTTCTTTTCCGTGCTGAAACAGATTGATTCACAATCGTCGAATCAATAATTCCCAAAGACAAAATGTTTGTGGAATCGAATGGAGATGTAAGGAGGATGTCACAACGAACAGGAACAACGATAGGAGGTTTTCGCTTCTTACTAATTGCCATTGAGTATGAATGTCTTTTCGTCCGGCCCACTGATCGCAATCGTGTTCTTCGATGGCTTCAGCTCCTCGACAATGATGTTACGCGCTCCTCGGAAAATCACCGCCACCTTGACATAGTCTAGAATTCCAGAAGGAGGAGATAAGAGGGACCTTGCCGACATTTTCCTGTTTGTTCATACCCTTGCCGGACGCGTTGAAGACTTTGTCAACAATTTTGCACTCGGTGCCGTCGCCTTTGCAGACTCCACACTCGTCCTCCACCGCATCCGAATCGAGAACGAAGTCGCATCCAACTTTCTGTCAACATGAAACCACAGAGAAAGATCAATCTGCAATCTGGAGTACAGGAAGAGGAATTGCAACTTTTGGTTACCAGACATGCTCCAGAAATGCACATGTGCCTTGTACCCGGCTTGCAAGGCGTTCCGTCCTTGACTCGTGGAGCTAGTTTCAGGTAGACACGCTCATCATTGATGCAGTATAGGCTGCAGGGGTCATCATTCACCTTGTACGGTTTCCAATGGTACAGCTTGTCTAGTAATTCTTCCGAATCAAACTCGGCACACTGAACAGCTCGAAATGAAGGACTATCCGGGCTGCAGGGCTGTGAGAAACAGTCGTAGGAAGAAAGCCACAAAAGGTACACTGACCTTATACCTGCGTATTGCACACTTTCGCTTTTCTGCGTTCGCCCAGACAATAGTGCCCCTTATGCGCTGGTATCGGATTGTTGCACTCCCTTTCGGAATACTGCACGCCACCACCACAGGTGCGAGAGCAATCCCCGAAAGTGCCCCAGGATCCCCAACCACCGTTGACCGCCATAGGACGCTCCCCAATTTCGATGCACTTATTACCATAACACCACTGAAAGTGCAGCAAAACGTGCGCAACCAAATAGTACAAATTGTATTCTACATCTTCTCCTCACCTTATTCTCACCGCATTTCGTGCCATCCATCGGCGGCTCACCCCTCGACAAGCAATGCTTTGGATTCGTGCGACAGCGCAGTTCCTTGCAGAATGTTTCTGGTTTAGTTTGGCAGACAGTTGAGCCAGGAAACAGCATTTTACATTGTGCTGTCGCGTCGTATACGACTCCCGGTAGCATGTTATTCTCCTTATACAGTGACTCTGCTGGTTCGTCATTTAGGCATTCGCCCAGGTCAGTACTGGAAAACGAATTTAAATCAGAATCCCACAATATTCCGGTAGACAACGAGGAAGAATAGTGATTCTCACCAAAGTCAAGGATCAAACTTACTCAAAAAATGTGCTCACATAGGTTTTAGTGCAGGGCGACCATTGATGCATGTTCACTTTCAAATTCGGTGCCATCAGGTAGAAGGATTTATCTTCGGCTTGTGGTTTGCACCCGGAATCGGCCTCGGTGTCATGATCTGCGCCCAAACTACAAGCAAAGTGGGTTTACCACGATTAGCAAAGTGGACGCAAACATCATTAATTCGTACTCACAGATGACCAATCTCATGGGCGATCACCATTCCCAATATGAGACCATCATCTTCATTGATTGCGCCTGCTTCATCTGAAGAGCACGCTGCACCCATATTCGCCAACCCCAGTAAATTACAATTCGTCATGTTATCTGAACATATGTCATGACTGAAACATAGAAATTTGGGTCTCGCGAGGTTTTAAAGCTGTCTAATCGTATGACCAATAGATCCATGAGACAATTTAATCTAATAAATAATAAGTAACATTTTTAACTTCATGGCTAATTGCAGTTAACCAGGGTACCTTCATTGCATAGGTTCCCTATGTCTCGCATAAGGCAGAAAACAAGTCTAAGCTTCTGATCTGCTAGGTAATCTAATGTGTAATCAATTGGTATGATTTCATTAAGCCTTAAATAGCAATCTAGCTTCTTTCTTAATATTAGATATGATGATTATATCACTTATTCAAAGAAGTTCTGGCTCATTATACCTTCTACGCCTTTCTATACTCTTAGGATTAATATTAGGTAGGTCGAAGTGAGAACATACCGAGTGAACAAAACGGCAATGTCGTGATGATTAGGGTTGGTAATGTCTTTCGGATTTACGGTCTGCTGCCACTTGCAGAAGGAATCTAGGGTATCCTCGCCATTCCGGTTAATCTCCAAATCCATTTCCTCTTCCTCCTTTTCCAAGTACATTATCCGAACGACAACAATATCCACTTGGTTGCCGACACTCGCATCGTGCCATAAATCTGAAACCTGTAATTAGTTTCTTATGGATTTCCGTATCTCCGTATATTTTTGGTATTCGCCTGACTATATCTTATATGGCACTAGTGCCGAAGAAACCATTGCAACTAAGTAAACTTACAAACTTTGCCTTAGCCCATCTGAATTTTAGGGAAATGTGACCTTACCATGTTCATTACGGTAAGGATATACATTTCCATGTCGCCGTTTTTGTGATGGTTTATAAACTTTTTATCCATGACAAGCAACGTTTCCACGTAGCGATGCTGACTGTGAAGTCCCCGTTTCAGCGACTCCATTTCAGCATCATCTCCCTCGTGCAACCTTTTGGCCCTTTGCATCTCCCTAGCAAGTAGACGCTTTCGCCACACTTCGGTCCAATTCTGGTGCGTACCGCACCGTGGTCCAACAAAGTGGTTTGACATATATTCCGGATAAACCACATGCAAATGTTGACCACGCTTATTGGGTTCGTGTCCATTCAGCGGTTCAATGAAATAGCGTCTGTCCTTCAGATTAACGTACCCAGCCTAATAATTAGAACAGAAATGTACAATGGTTGGACCCCACTTGGAGTGACCAGGGAACGAGACGCATCATACCAAACCATCGCACGTGGAGATGGCCACCGAAGAAGGATTGACGCCTCTAACCGAGCCAACATAGTGACACAAATCGCGTCGGAATCGTCGCAATTTGGTGTCGCTAAGTTTAGTCGCGCGCGTCTCAACCACAGCATCTGGAGCCAGGAGTTGATGATTCGGCCATAAATCCACATGATGGTCCTTGCCATCGACGACAATGCCGTATGACACGGTAGGCGCATCCTCTCGCTTCCGACGGATTTTCGCGTCGCGCTCATTCGGGAAGTAATGGGCCAGTGACCATGTGAGGAAGTTGCCACCATCCGTTAATTTGCGCGGCACGACCAGATCGTATTGATGGATGTTATCCGTGTACCTGCCTTGCAAGTGCAATCGATCATTAATAATAAATTATCTGCGATAATGTTCATTAATAGTGCAAAAGCCTGCACGAGGTAAAATGGGTATGATTGGTTGATCGAGTCCCCATAGTTAACGGGCAATAGGAATTCATTAGTTCGCGAGTACATATTTCGAACTCCTTGTTGTTTGTCGCAACCATTCACGATTCAATGTATTATTCATTGATTTCAATGGCTTAGTGCACCTGCTTAGCCGCCTATTTGAATATGACTGCTGCCTCCTCTAAGACTGATTCCATTATTAATCTCATTTACCTTCTAATAGCAACCCAAATGGTAGCAAACACGAAGTCCAGAGTAAGAAAAGCAGCAAACGAGCAGGAAACCTGGTCATCACATTGATGCGTTCACTCGTTTAATAGCTCAATTATATCGCACTCTGTGTATAATAAAGACTGGCAATACTAATAATTGAAGGGTATATCGACTTCCCATTACTTGCCAACTGCCAACGTCACCTAAATTAGTTTGACATCTATGGTGTTTATTGCGTATTCTGCTAACTTTTGCGGGATGATTGCTTTAGTTATAGGAGACTGAGAATGAGCCTATTAAGAAGTACATGTTCAGGTCCTATAAACTATTGTACACTGCCTCCTTTGTAGTTATGCTATATTTGCGGATATACATATAAATATGGGGTAAAATTAGTTATAATTATAAGCGTGTTCTTGAAGAAGGAACAAGTCGTAAAGTATTCACTCTTCATTATATTTAAATACAATATATATATATGGTATAGTAAATATACGAAATTGATAGCCTTAATAATATTTGGTATATCCCCATTCTACCGGTCCATATCTGTACATTTCCCATGTGCCAGGTTGTTCATAATATTCGCAGCTTCCTCCTTCGTGTAGACTTTCTGGTGTTCTTCATCAATCGTATCAGTCAACTGATCACCCAAGGTTTCAAACGCCTCATCCGTCAGATTGTATTCATTGCGGCTTTCCTTCAGCGGAGTCTCGATGATTTTCAGCTGCTCCGGATCAATAGGATCCTTGACAATCGCTCCCACCTGTATCTCCACCTTCTTCGCTGGTTTGCAGGTAGTCGGAGTTTCGCAAGCTGGCGAGTCCTCAGAGTCTTCCGTGCGTTTGCTATGAAACTGACGCACGTCTCTGTATTTCTTGTTTGGATTTTTCATGTCAGACAATAACAATGGCAACTGAAACAGGAACGCATTTGTATTACAGCAATCACCACTAAGTGGATAAACTACCATAACATCTGCATCGTGTACTTGAGGAACAGTTTGCAACCAAACACGCCTCATCATAGTCTCGGGCAATTGTTCGTCTTCATCCTCCGATTGCAGCTTGGAGTTCTGGCGACATTTCTTCTCCGAAGTGCATAGCTCCTTGATACCCGGTTTCTTCTCGCTGCATTCGGAGTCCTCGACCAGGGTGTCATCTGCACCGCGATGAGCTGATTCACGCACGCACTCCACGTCCCGTACCCGCATCCCAGAAAGGTTTTGGCATGCAATACATTTGCCCCATTTGCCTACCCTCCATCTACAGGAAACAAGCATGCATTAAAGGTCAACTGGCAAAAAACAGAATGTGAATTTATGCACTGATGGTCCTCGCATTGTCAGTGCCCATTTTAATGGTCAGAAAATGCTGCTAGGACCTTCAGTATACAGTGGAGAGTTAGCGATACTTTGTTCGGCAGGGTTTCTCATTGCATTTGCGCGTTTTCAATGCCGGCTTGTCCGCCTGCTGGCAGAAGGACGAGGTGACCAGCCCAACCTTGCTGTCGATGCATTTCGGCTCGGATGTCTCAACTCCACCACCACAATGCACGTCGCACTCGCCCCAATCGATGAACTCCCAATTATAGGTCGGCTGGTAATTGGATTTATGTGGTTCTGCATACTTATAACGGAATCCTTCGTTAGTATTTCGGTAGAAAACCACCTGGAAATTAGAGAAATGGGCACGACATAAAATTATTAGGAATCATACTGATTCTATAGTAAAAGAGGAGAGTTAAAACTCAATTAAATGATGAGATTAATATGTCTGTAGCAATGGAGACTTTGCAGCATGTCAGAATAGGATGTGCTGGTTCAGCAACTATTGAACGCGAACATCGTTTGTATCCTCATTTACCTTGGATCTCAAGTACGTTTCACAAAAGCCCTGCTGGCAAGTGTCACTTAGGACTATGCTGTTGCGCTCTCTCATGCTTCTTCCGAAATCCGCAGCGCTTTATTGGACAAAGGCAGGTCTGCTAACTATTATTCCCGTGTATGTGGCGAATGGAGCTTTCATCTACTCACTTCACCTCATCGCGTTTGTGCGATCCGCCTTTGTATGCAATAAATTTTACATCGTTGAAAAGATGTGCGGTAGTGCCCGTGATTTAGTTACCCTTAGTCTCTCGCCGTATCACGGCCAAATAAACCCTGGGGAAATGCCATTTGATATTCAACCACCCATCCATTACTAGACGAGAAGATTCTGATAGGATATCCAAGTACATATTAAATAGCTATAGAAATGCATTCCTCACCCCCATAGTGTCCAAATATGTGTAAGTAAGGCCGGAACTCGATACTGCGTATTATTCAATGTAGCTTTGCATTTTCTATATGATCATACATAATTTATCAAGGACTTTCCATAATTCCTACAATGGTCCAATAGGGCCATCCATGGCAAATATTCCTTCCCCAATTTTACTACTGGTTGTATTAAATAAGGGGGTGTAGCAAGTGTCCGCATTTGCAACTAATCGAACGTTGACAATTGCTCCAACCGAAGACATTGAATTAATTCTGATTGGCAACATGAACGTTTCCAGGGGATCAGTGAGTTGTTCATTTCCGAGTTAATTGAAACCTAGCTAGGACTTATTGCAATGACTATGGATGTGTAGCAATGCAACCACTTACAAAGAGCACAATGTTCTCCTTCAGCGGTCCGTGAATCACAAGCAGTTCCTGGTTGGGCTCCGGATGCGAGTAGATACCTTCCGCACCGCCGAATTCCATTTCCATCTTCTGTGTTTCCGTGCTGAAAGCAATCGGTTCACAAACCTCGAATCAATTAGTCGCATGGACGCCAGGACGAACAGGAACAACGATCTGAGGTTTTCGGATCTTACTTATTGGCATTGAGTATAATTGTCTTTTCGTCAGGACTGCCGACAGCCATCGTGTTCATTGATGGCTTCAGCTCCTCGAAGAGTATGTTACGCACTCCTTTGGGAAGCGCGACTACCTTGGTGTATCCTAGAAGACCGCGGAGACAATGGGGAGCTTTCTAACATATACCGGTTTATACCTTGACCAACCTCAGTGAAGACTTTGTCAACGATTTTGCACTCGGTGCCGTCGCCTTTACAGACCCCGCACTCGTCCTCCACGGCGTCCGAATCGATAACAAAGTCGCATCCAACTTTCTGGGAACATCAAACGACAGAGAAAGATCGATCTGTAATCGGGAGAGCGGTTGTAACTTTAAATACCTGACATACTCCAGATACACACATGTTCCTTGTTCCCGACTTGCAAGGTGTTCCGTCCTTAGCTCGCGGTGCTAACTTCGCGAAGACATTTTCGTCGTTGAGACAGTAGAGGCTACATGGTTCATCTGAATACCGAATTGAAAGGTTTGTTTTACCCTCTCTTTGGTACCCCACAAATTGGTTTACCGGGAACTTTGTGTGGTTTCCACTTGACCATCTTGTCTTGGAACGGTTTCTTCTCAAACTCGGTGCACTGAGCCGCACGGAACCCAGGACTATCCGGGCTACATGGTTGCGTGTTGCAGGTCTTGATTTTTCTCCGTTCGCCCAGACAATAGCGTCCTTTGTTCGCTGGTGTCGGATTGTTACATTCCCTTTCGGAATACTGCACACCGGCACCACAGGATCGCGAGCAATCTCCGAAGGAGCCCCAAGATCCCCAACCACCATTGACGGCTTTGGGACGCTCCCCAATTTCGACGCAATGCATATTAATACACCACTGAGGGTCCAAAAATGGGTAAAATATATACCAGTTTATTCACGCCTCGGCAATCTTTCTTACTTTATTCTCCCCGCATTTCGTTCCATCTGCGGGCGGTTCACTCTTCCACGAGCATATCTTTGGCTTCGTGAGACAGCGCAGATTCTCGCAGAATGTTTCCGATTCTGTTTGGCAAAGGTCCGAGCCTGGAAATATCATATCACATTGCGCTTTCCCGTCGTAAACAGTTCCCGGGAGCATGTTATTCTCCTTGTAGAGTGACTCCTCTGGTTCATCATTTAGGCATTCACCGAGGTCAGTACTAGGTCAGAAAATATTTCAAATTGTTTCTATTAGGTTTCCTGGGGAGATGTAGAATATGGTCGCTTCCGGATGGGTCCTACTGCCAATAAGAAATTAAGTGACTTACTTGAAAAATGTGCTTACAAAAGCTTTGCTACAACTCGACCAAACATTCATGTCCATATGCACATAGGGTGACATCACATAGTAGGATTTGTCTTCGGCTTGTGGTTTGCACCCGGAGACGTCCTCGGTGTCATGATCTGCTCCCAAACTACAAACAAAGTTGTGGGCAAGCTCACAATTCGCTAATTAATTGACTCGCACTCACAGATGACCAATCTCATGCGCGACCACCATCCCCAGGATAAGACCATCGTCTTCATTGATCGCGCATGCCTCATGAGGGGTGCACGCTCCGCCGAGAAACGCCAGCCCCATTAATCCGCAATTGGTCATGTTATCAGAACATAAGTCATGACTGAAACATTGTAATTCGTAATAATTAAAACTACAAGCGTTACAATAACATTGTTAACTTCCAAGTGCTGGTACCAGGGTACCTTTAAAGCTGAGCCTCGTACAAGCCAGAGCATAATTCTAATCTTCTTATCTGCAGGGTAATTTCATGTGTGCGAGCATCGCATGTCACGTAGTGATTTCGGTTTAATGTGTTAAACAATAAATGCGAGTACAATGTTCGTACTTACTGCTATCGGTGTGATTACTTAGGCACTAAATAGCAATCGCTGCTACACTTGTTTCATAAGAACGCTTTCATTAATATTCCATCTTAATTGCTGTGGACTTTCTATTTAACTTTAGTGTAAGTACTGGTTTTACACGTATTAAAGATTCTAATCAAGGAAACTAAGTTCGTTATTCTTCTTACTGCTTTCTTAGGGATTTCAATTTTCAAATATTTTTCCAGGCCTGGTTTCAGTAGAATTACAATAATTGTAAAGAATCTATTCTTTGTAAAGCAAGGTAGCCATATTTTATTGTCCTGGATTGCTCAGTGTAATTCTTAAATTATTTCAGAATTGCCATTACTTGGACAAGAATATAAAAATGGCCAAACTTTTATTTCCACAGGATTTCGTGCTAGTTTCCTAAACTAGATTATATAATAAAAGCTGCCACTTTATGGCAAAGATAATATACTTTTGCTGGTCCAGATTTTTTGGCAACTTTACTATATTTCTAAGCTGACTGCAAATTCTTTCTAAGATTCCAATTCATACAGAAATACAAGTATTAAAAATCGCCCAATTTTATCCAAGTTGAAACAAATTTCAATGGACAAAAGCTCATATAATGGACCACATACCGGGTTAACAACACGGCAATGTCGTGATGATTAGGACTAGGATCCTTCGGATTCACAGTCTGCTGCCACTTGCAAAAGGCGTTCAAAGTATTCTCGGCGTTCTGACCAATTTCCAGATCCATTTCCTCTTCCTCCTTATCCAAGTACATTATTCGAACGACGACGACCTCAATTTGATTAGCGATGCTCGCATCGTGATAGTAATCTGAAACCTACAATTGTTTTCTCAGAGCTTTCGGTTTCACCGTTTCGACTAAGGGAAACTCCGAAGAAACCTGATATAAATAATCTTAGAAACATTGTTTCAATCCAATTGGATTTTCAATGAATTCAAATAATTCACATGACATTACCATGTTCATTATGGTAAGTATGTACATTTCCATATCGGTATCTTTATGATGGTTGATGAACTTTTTATCGACGACAAGCATCGACTCCAAATAGCGATGCTTACTGTGAAGACCCCGTTTCACCGGCTCGGTTTCAGAATCTTCTCCTTCGTTCCTTGTCTTAGCTCTCTGCATCTCTTTGTCTAGAAGACGCTTTCGCCATACCTCGGTCCAATTCTGGTTCGTACCGCAACGTGGGCCAACAAAGTGTGTTGGCATATATTCCGGATAAACCACATGCAAATGTTGACCGCGCTTATTAGGTTGGTGTTCATTCAGAGGTTCAATATAATAGCGTTTGCCCCTTAGATTAACATACCCAGTCTATAAAGAGGAAGGGAAAATGTACGGTTTTGGAGCGACCAGAAAGGAATTGTGGTCATACCAAACCATTGCACGTGGAGATGGCCACTGAAGAAGGATTGACGCCTCTAACCGTGCCAACATAGTGACACAAATCGCGTCGGAATCGTCGCAATTTGATGTCGCTAAGTTTAGCCGCGCGCGTCTCAACCACAGCATCTGGAGCCAGGAGTTGATGATTCGGCCATAAATCCACATGATGGTCCTTGCCATCGACGACAATGCCGTATGACACTGTAGGCGCATCCCCTCGCTTCCGACGGATTTCCGCGTCGCGCTCATTCGGAAAGTAATGGGCCAGTGACCATGTGAGGAAGTTACCACCATCCGTTAATTTGCGCGGCACGACCAGATCGTATTGATGGATGTTGTTCGTGTACCTGCCTTGCAAGTGCAATCGATCATTAATAATAAATTATCTGCGATAATGTTGATTATTAGTGCAATCGCTTGCACGAGATAAAATTGCTATGATTGGCTGATTGAGTGCGCATAGCCAACGGGCAATGGGAATTCATTAAAGTGCGGCCACGTTTTGCGGACTTCTTGTGGCTTGAAGCAGCCATTCACGATTCAATGCATTATTCATTGAATTCAATAACTCGGTGCACCTGCTTAGCCGCCCATTTGAATATGACTGCTGCTGCCGCTAAGGCTGATTCCATCATTATTTCTCTCATTTACCTTCTAATGGCAACCCAAATGGCAGCAAACACGAAGTCCCGACTAAGAAAAGCAGCAAACGAGCAGGAAAACCGCTCATCACGACGCAAAAGTGTAGCAATTTGCCAATTAATTTGCACTTTGCAATAACAATAATTATGGAATGAATTGATGGAAAAATCAACTTCTCATTACATGTCAATTGCCACTAAAATCAGTTCCTGACATTTACGTTCATTATTGTCTAGTGTACTACAACAATTATAACAGGATGGTTGCTTTAATTGTCTGGCTAGTAAATTAAGAAGGGTCTTCCTTCTCTTCATTCGAGCATAAAATAGGTTCCAGATCAAACTGCCCTGATTACCATTAACGCAATGAACTATTCCATACTCTTTATTAATTACTTTCTGAAAGTTGAAAGTTAGTTCGCCACGTTCAAGCAATTAACCTTTTCGTCATCGGGATAAAGACTCACTGAAAAGTTAAGGACCTGCATGGCGTTCGAAATTGGAAAACTATTAAAGTTTAAATTTGTTTGGCACAGATGATGTCCTTATTCATTAATTGATAATTTGAAGGTAGGGTGAGCGCATCGATAAATTATACAGTTACGTTTACAGATTTGAACTCTGCTTTATCAACTCTGGCCTTCATAATTAAACTCAAAACGAAAAAAATCATTCAATTCGCATTCCATTTTCACTCCATTCTAAATAGGGGGTGAATAATTCAAAGCTTTGACGCCAGATATCAAGCCTGTTTGTCCACAACAAATTTTCATCAAGTTTTAAGACAAATAAACAATCATTCATTTAAAGTGCAAACGAAAGGATGTTAATTATTTATAAACATGCATAGAAAGTTTGATTCACTGAATTTCTGGATTTTGAAGTAATTACATACATATTTCGTTTAAATATCGCTCTAAATATTGGCCAACAAACTGCAAACTAAAAAAATGATTTCCTGATAAAGATTAGAGAAGAAAACAGCTAGGATTGAAATCACTCAGTTTGTAAGCATTGTAATAATTGAATGACAACAAATAGAAAGCAATCAATATGATATAAACGTAGAAATTACAAGAAATGCTAATTAACTTCTCAAACGAGTAGTGGGATCATGAGTTGTTGCTCTTTTCTATTGCACCTTACTTGGTATAAATTGTAACAAAGATTTATCTTGTTTGCTAAATATACGTGCTAATTGTGTGAATCTTTGAAACACAGCGGGTAGTAGGAGGAAAAATGATAAAAGCTTACATTCCCAATGGTAATTAGCTGCAAAGCAAAACAGCGGCGGTGATGGTGGCAATTTTATGTGGCGATGCGAATTGCGAAGCGTGGACGTAATGATGGCCATTTCGAAAATTTATGTGTGCATTAGAATACGTTGCATTATAACAATTCCAACTTGACGTCGACGATGCATCAGGCAACCGTGAGGAAATATGGGAACGAACGCGGTCGAAAAATGCGGCGAAAAGGACATACTGGAAGTCGCAGATGGGTGCTACCCGAACACATCGTGCTCAATACATCTATTTAGCATCCTCACGTCTAACCGCTCAGTAGCCGAGCGGTAACGTAGGTTGCCCACGAGTCTAGTGACTTGAGTTCAAACCCTGGCATGACGTTACCCTTTACTATTGAGCGGCAAGTAGATTTTCCCCATGTTATTCCAAAATCCGAATCATATCTTCTCCTTCTAACTAAGTAGCTATAGGATTTGGCATTAATCCATTGACAATCTAATACCTCCACTTCAACACAACAATACATCCATTTAGCATCCTCACGTCTAACCGCTCAGTAGCCGAGCGGTAACGTAGGTTGCCCACGAGTCTAGTGACTTGAGTTC
>JAOEHK010009230.1:0-12420 GCA_025447835.1 Labidoglobus nevermanni
TTCGATCTTAAGGGGTCTATGAAAACTATCAATATCGGTAAGGGGTCCACGGGGCAAAAAAGTTTGGGAAACACTGGGCCAGCAGAACGGCGATGACAGCGACGGCTCGAATCCGAAGAAGTTGGAGAAGTCGTCGCCAATCGATTGTTAACAGGTGGACGGGCAGATGTGCAAATAGTAGTAAAGCCCAAGCAACGCTGTGTACTCCACTAGTTTTTATACATAAAGGATATAGATAGATTGAAAAAGGAAAGAAAGAATAGGTTTCCCAAATATTAGTTTGATACTCTAGTTGTATCGGAATGTTACCGGCAACAGTTCTACTGGCAGCATTTGTCGTGGTTGTAAACATTACTCCTTCGACGAAGGTGCGTGTGCCTGGGCCATAAACTTAATTAAATAATGTAATGGCAATGTGCAGTTACGAACGATCCTGATGGTGGCAGCTGCAGTAGCATCCTGCTATTTGTTGCCATTACTTAGTTTTCTTGCTGAGGGCAAATGCATTTTTCCCATTTTGCAATTGCTTATAAACCATGATGTTTCCATCATTTCATTTCGCTCCGAAATGAGTGAAACACGGAGCAGAAGGAAACAATGAAAATTGCAAGAATAAATCAGCATCAACAAGAAAGCCAAATGGATTTATTCGCTCATTCAACTTGTTTTATATAGAATAATGAAAAGTTCCGTGGAAAAGTCACTGACAAGAAGAAGTGATCGCAAAAAATGGGCGAAGAAAGAAAATTTAAAGAGATCCAATTCTTTCTCCTTTATCTGATAACATTTTTCTCAATTCTCCATCACTGATGGCTTAGTTCACTTAGTTGGCCTTCTTTTTGCTTCGTTTCGATTTCGTGTAAGATGCGAACCGCCCTTTATACCGTCAACAAAACATTTTCGCCGAATGCTCTAATCCGGCGAAAAGCCGAGATGTTTTGTAAATATTTGCAAAGGCGAATACAATTCCTCGAGCGAGACACTCGAAAAGAATCAAATTTGAATCAACAAGTCCACACACCTCATTACTTTTTCACCCTTTGTGTGCCATCGCCAGCCACAACAACTGCGAGGCGACCCACCACGCCCTGATACGAATAATGTCCCTTTATAGTCGTGCACATAAAATTTATTTCGTCACTGTGTTCGTGACATGATTGTTAATCCAATTTCGGCCGGAATGTGGCCGTTTGCCATCAAAACGCAATCTGGTGAAGAGTACACTCAATTCCAATTTTCTCTCGGGCGAAACAAACGCTCAGAATGCGAATTTACGTCTCTTAAAATGGCGGCCAACTTCTTCTTAATTGATTGCCAGCGCTTGTGGCATTTGTATCTGTGCTGCCCCTGGGATAAGCATTCGGGCCAGCGCAACTTTTGCAACAACAACTCTGACACTTGTTTAAATTGCTTCAGTCGGCGCCATCCTGCTGCCGACTTTGGGGACATCGGGAGCACCGCTGGAGTTTGCCTCGCTTCCAAGGCTAATTAATTTTTAAATAAGTTTACCACGCCTGCAACTTCCAGGTTTTGACTTGAACTTTTCGCGTGGCTTTCGATCAACGCAAATGCATGAAGCGTGTCCTTGATCAGACGTCCTTCTGCTTGGGCTGCGTGCTTGGTGGAGTATTCACGCAAAAGTCTCAAATCTGGATATTTCTGCATATTTCCTCCTCAGCATAAATTCGGTTAATACTCTGTCGAGCAGAGTCTATTGTCTTTATTAAAAGCAGAACGCGGCGCTTTCTCCGACTTCCAGTTTCCCGCCTGCTTTCGATTTTTTTGCTGAGTAATCCTTAAAATTAGATTTACTTGACATTTGCTCACTTTTTTATAACACGTTGCTCTTTCTCTGTGTCCCAGACTGGTATGTTTTTCATTTAATTTCGGTTCAGCTCGAATTACGTCGTTTGGCTCTTCATTTAATGAAATTCATTACAATTTTCTGCGTGTTCCGCACTGTTTCTCTTCTTGTGAACATAAGTCTATATGTAATGTAAATTTGTTACTTAGTTCGAATGCTACACATCGGCAAATCACCCAAATCCGGGTGATACGGCAGTCAACCTGTTAAGCTGCAGTCGAGATAAATCGTATTACTACGTCTTCCGCCTTTAATGTGTTAATTGCCAAAAAACTATTACCGCATTCCCGACAATATCAGATAAGAATTGTTGATTTAGGATTTGTCAGAACATAATTGAGTGATTTGTGGTCGTAATTTCTAAGAAGAAACGTCAATTTTTAATTGATTGTGACTATTTCCATTTGGGTGTTACTGAGAAAGGGATCTTGAATGATGAGTCTGGAAGGCGAATCGTGGGAAATGTTCAATATCTGTACATCCTTATGCAAACATCACAGCGTAGCGCCCTCTGCACAGGCGCTATATTACATAGGATGGAAGCGCATGTGAATAAACGAACGAACACAGAAAAGCTTTTCGTATTCGGTCGCGTTTGATGACGTATAGCACAGCGTACACATCCAGTTTTTATTTATGGTCTCGATATTCTTCCTGCAAACGCTATGAGTTAGTCTCAAGCACTGTGTGTCCTTTCTTCTACCGCACATAAATCTACAGATGCTTCTATTTCAACGCAAGGAGCATATAAGATCTGATTTAACAAGCGGTCCCCTTCTAGGATTGCTGTTGAGATTTCAAAACGATTTCCTCGCGTGTGCCATAGAGGTTACTGTCTTATAAAGGATAGATAGATACCTTGAAAGATACTTCATAAAGTATTGGATTGCCTCGATTTTACACTTCCGATTTTGTTATAATACTAACTAGCAGAGGACCCAGGGAACGGGAAATGTTGTTTTTCGCTATAATTTTCGAACCCTGTAGTTTAACCAATTTTACTTCACTTCCACATTATCCCAGGAGTACATGGAACATGCCCAATATCATTTCGATCGATTTATTTGTATTTTAGGCGCAAATAAAGAACATACACACGGACAGCTTACATTTATTTTTTATATCTAGACTAGTGGAGTACCCAGCGTTGTTTGGGCTTTACTACTATTTGCACATCTACCTGCCCGTCTGTTCTGCCCGTTTCGTGAGGTCTTGCGCTTATTGGTAAAGATCTTAAACAAAGTCGTCCGCGACACCTCCGGAAACTGTGTCGAGAGCTCGTTCATCGTCAACCCATGATCCTCATAAAGCTTCGTCTGCACGCGTCCAGTTAGATCGTCGGTAACCACACCCGTACGGCTTGGGAATATAGCCAAGGCTATTAATTAATGGGAATTTTATTAACGTCTTGCTTGACATTAGTCGAAAAGAGGTTATGTTTGAATTCTTACTCATTTCTACCAACATCCCCGATCCGGAAACCTACGTAGAGGTTTTCAATGTTTAGTTCACAACTACAAATTCCATCTGTAAGCAATCGGTTTGCAGTGTCGTGTCCTACTGCCTACTTGATATGGCATGGAAAATTCATTCCCGAGAGCATTCGGTCGGTAAACAATCGTTGCATGGCAACGGACGACGACGCATGCGCAGTAGACTGCAATCGAGCGGTATTGCCGTGCCGTTTTTCGTGAAAAGTGTTGGTTTTTTCGCTATAACTTTCGAACCATGAGGTTCTTCGAATTTTCCTTTCCATTAGCGGTGTCCCAGAAGTACACGGAACATGCTCAATATTTCATTTCCATTGAATAGTTTTTATTTTAGGAGTAAATCGAAGATATACACACACACACACATTCATTCATTTTTATATATAGAGATGAAAGTCACATTTGAACGGAGTAATAGCTATAAAGATGTGAACAATAAATAAAAGGATATTGCACGAAGATGACGTAGATAATGGAGACAATGGCGTTGTGTGCACAAAAAGGATCCGAGCGGAGAAGCTGTTCGAATCCACTTTGGTTTTTGTAGCGATTAGAGCGTGATAAGAAGATAAATATTGGCCACGTTGCCTTAAACAATGAAATCATAGGGGATGCTTTGCGAAGCATATCCCAAACATCTATAATTCAACATGGTTTTGCTTCATTTCACAGTTAATCTGTGGTGTAAATGATAGCGGAAATTAGCGCATAAACATGAAATACTTCGTTTATTTTTGATACAATCGAAGCGTGTTCGTGCTTGTCGCATTTACGATTCCAATTCATAATGTCACAAACAGTGCGTGTTGTGCTGATTAGGGGGATGATTAAGATGCACTTGTTGATACAAACAATTAACATGTTGTTGGGATCACGGGTCACGTAGATTTGAATCCATTTGCCAAGGGTAATGTTTTGTTGATACTGTCAACTTGCAGTTTAGTGGTGGATGCAATTTAGTCTGAAGGGTGTTTGCTTTTTGCGAAAAATACGCGAAGAAATTGCGCTTCCAGTGATTTGTCACGCATTTGACTTGACGTGATTGGAACTAACGAGTGGAATTACTCTTTGGTGACAAGACAAGGGACAAGAAAAGCTGACGAAAAGTCTTGATGAGATTCATTGCTAACTATGCTTTTTGTTCATTTCGATCTTCAAGCTCCTAATTTATACGAATTTCAATAGAAAGTTGCTAAGTAAGCCGAAATGGTCATTAATAAAAGCAGAAATTTGTGGAATCGTAAGCCCAAGTGCAATTACCTCCCAATACGAAAATAACGTGTGATGAACATCCAATGACAACTCTAATTATATTAAAATGACAAAATTGCATTCTTTAACATTTTTAACCATGTGCAATACTCAATTTCAGTGACAACAATATGTTGGGTTCGAATCCCAGCCACGGAAAAAATATTCTGTGTGTTATAAGATGGAAACTCTCCCCGGTAGTCACACTAACATATTTGACTATTACCTATGAATTCTTCTGAAAATCGCTCGAATATGGGATTGGCTAGCGACCAGCTAAAGATATCGGTCATAAAATTATCTTACAAATTGAAGTTAAAAACATCTTGCAAGATGAAGGAACAGGCAATTCGGATATACACATAAGTAGAAAGAAATTTAAAAAATGACTCCGACTATGGAACTAAGGAACAGCGCAGTTAAGCCCCTGACTTGTAATTAATTATAATCTTGGGCATATATTATACAACATTGAGCACTCTGACGTAGTTTAATGATGAAAATTTTTACCCATTTTCCGTATTTTAATTTTCCCTGGCAAAGTTGCTGGCTTTTCTACTAGCAGGCAAAACTAATTAATAACCAGTCATAGCTGCGAATGATAATAAACCTCAAACTGCAGGTTGTCACTACAAATGCGTATATCACGTGGAAATAAAGCGGAAAATAAGTTTATGCACCTGGGGGGATGGTGTTCGACGTAGTCCTCGTCAAGAAGACGTGACACGAGCAGTCCTGCGATATCTTTTCGATGGAAGCGGGAGTTTTCTAGTGAGGGAAGCCTTGTTTAGTGGAGGAGTAGGTTGCGTCTGGATGAGGATGCAGGCGTCTGGGCCCATGCGGGCGGCATTAGGGTTAAATAGATTCTCGCACCTGAGACAGACTTTATTGCGTTGTTGGGAAGTAAATGCAAGTAAAGCTATTACCGCCATCCAGTGAAAATTATCGCGACGTTTCGCAGTGCACACAAGCCTGATCTCATTCTACATTTTCGCGAGACGATTTTAATATCAGATTGTTCTAAATTTCAAACTAGACGTTTATTTTCCAATTGCATTAGTCACATTTATATTGTGCTTCAGTTTCATACAGATCTAAAGTCTTGAAAATTCATGATTTTGAATAAAGTAGTGTTGGAATTATCTATATCACAGTTTCTCAAAATGTATGCCGCGGCAATGCCACAGGGTGCCGCGAAACTTTTGATTTGATGACTTCTACTCACTGCGGTACCAATTAAAGTGTCTTAAAAGAGCAATATAGAACAGCAATAGTTTCAAACAAAACCTTATAAATCGTTATTTAAATAGCATTTAGGGAATTCCCCGCAAGTATTTACGGGCCATAAAAAACCCAATTCATTCCTAGATATTTCTGGTACGGTAATGACGACTCACAGTAACGCCGAATTTTGAGAAAACAATGATGTGCTCCGTGAGTAACAAAATGCCGATCAATGCATGGTCAGTCTTTATATCGTTTCTACGATACCATATTTTTCAACATGATGGATAATTCTTAATAAGAAAACGAAGGAATGAAGATAACCGTTAATGTCAAATTGCTGGAAATGCGAAGCTCGATAAATTTTTGGCTTTGGGGTGCCGCTAGTCTAATGAGTTTGAGAAACACTCGTCTATATACCACAGTTTCTCAAAGTTGGTGCCGCGGCACCTAGGGGTGCCGAAAGCATACCACAGGGGTGCTCCAGGGTGCCGCGAAACTTTTGATTTGATTACATCTACACACTGCGATACCAATGAAAGCGCCTTAAAAGAGCAAGATAGAACAGCAATAGTTTTCAAGGAAACCTTATAAAACGTTATTTAAATAGTTTTTGAGGAATTCTAAGCAATTCTCCTATTCTCCTATTCCTAGCACTGAAAGGTCGACTCACTCTAACGCCGAATTTTGCGAATAACAATGATGTGAACCGTGTTTCTACTATACCACGTCTTTCAACGTGATGGATAATTTCTTGATACGAAAGAATGAAGATAATCGTCAACTTCAAATTCTCGGAAATGCGAAGCTCAAGAAATTCACTTATTCCCCGTGCTTGCCCGTTGCGCCTTGGCCTTGAAGGGTACCATGAATTGTAGTTTAATGGCTTTGGGGTGCCGCAGGTCTAATACGTTTGAGAAACATTAGTCTATATACATAAAAGTTACTGTATATCTGGCTGTCTGACCTTGATTTGCGCTTAACATACGAATAATTTGATCGAAATGAAATATGTACTGGGCATGCTTCGTGTACTCCAGGGACAATGGACAATGACAACGGTAAGGAAAATTGGATATACCTCATGGTTCGAAAGCTAGAGCGGAAAGCCAAAAGTTCTACATAGTAAAATAATTTGAGATAACTTTTAAATCATATCTATAAATTGTTCTAAAAATTCATAACCAATGCATGAAACTAGAGAGGAAAATAAATGACTGGTATTCCCCATCCTGAGTCGAATGTTGCCAATTCATTGAACCTTTCACACTCATAGTTTATGTTTATTCATAAGCGGAAATTGATTCCAGGCAGCAAACAGGATGCGGGTGATATGTGCTTTTTCAGGAAAACCCTTGGTCATGTGAGTGATTGCAACCATATGTGCCAGTCGAGAACCTTTCAAGCACGAAAGCAGGACGGTGGATAATGATGGCGGCCATCGGATACTCTCATCTCGTATTTATTTAAAATTCACCTGCGTTAGTATTGCGAAATCCAATATTGCTCATCGATGGGCGATATTCATAGCCGCCCTGGACCCGCGGGGCGCGCAGGACACTGACTAATTGTCACCCTGCAGCAACATTATTCGCAACGTGATTATTGGACCACCAACCGGATCAATGCAGCTTTCGCCTGTTGTAATCAATTTTCATCTGCTGTGGTGCCAGTTCGATAATTTCAAAATTGCAGTGCTAATTCAACTCTAGATTAAGTCGCAATGAGAAAACTTGCACTTATTTATTCCTTTTTTAATACTCCTAGCGAAAACTACCTCATCATAAACTATTGAGGATTGAGAGCTTTCTGGCCATTTCGGGAGAACGCAAGCAGCAAACGGCATTGTCTGGAGATTGCGAATTTATGTAAAAATACTGGAAAATGCGAGAAAGAACGGAGAGTAAAATATGTTCAGGCCCTTCACGAAATATATCGCAACCTTCCGCTTATCCAAGTTGAAGAAACGGTAGCGAATTCATGCTTTTCCCATCATTTTCTGAACACGTTTTGCATTGATTGATTGATCCATTAAGTATCCATCAAAATGATGAAGGAGCATACTCGGATTCGAACAACAACGTCGTGCCCCAAATGCACGTCAGCTGCCAGCAACGAATTCGCACCTTTCACCTTTGCTATTTATTATTTTCCGCTTAGAAGGCACAAGAATGCAATTGATATGTCAGGATAACACATCAGAATCTTGAGAAGAAGACATCCGGAATCAACCGGAATGTTGTAATTCATTCACAAATTTTACTTATCGCAGTTGGAATGTGATTATGAATCATTTTTCTTGCATTCTGCTTGTTACAGACAAGTTTTCCGCTTAAATTAAATTCCATTTAATCTTATCTGCTGCAGATTCCAATTATGGACAGCAGGATAGCGAAGCAGGAAGAGATGCGAAAGTACTGTAGTCAGCGGTGGCGAAAACAGATGTAACAACATTTTCGCCCCGCAATATGCAATTACGACATGTCTGGAGAAAGCTCCGAGTAAGTACATTTTATGTATCAACGTGGCTATAGAATGGTATGGATTCAGATGTGAACTAGTAACTAAAACAAGTCAAAAAGTTCTTCTGTTTATCGTGAAATATATGATTGGGTAAGTTAGAAAATTGTGCAATTTTGTAAATTTAGTGACGCGCCTCAGTTTTACGTGCTACGAAAGTATTCAATATAATTGTATAGTACTCTGAAATGCATAAATTTAGTACCCAAAAACGATTTTTAATTAAAAATTAAAATGTTTGGAAACTGTTCTATAACATTGGTTGCCTATATCTTTATATTTAGGATAGTAATGTTTTATTTGCAATTTTTTTGAACTTTCATGTTAACTGAATATTCTATCAAGTGTATATAGTAAAATTGAGTGAAATTATGAAAATTGATAATCTTTTTGTGATATAATTGAACAGATGGACGTTGATGCAGCTGCCATCTACAAAGTTCAAAGCGATGGCGTCGTTAACGTATAACAGCGTTTCATTTCAGTGTTAATGTGATTATAATCGATCACGGAATCAATTGTAAGTTGCATAGCTTCATTACGAATGCAATTATTGTTAGTGCATGCAAAATTCGATGAACAAAGCATGAGTGTAGATGTAGAATCCCGTGTAGTGCATATGCATCCACCGTCCTGATAACCTCATTTGATAAGTCAACCTTTATCTAACTAACATCGTATTGCTTCCCATTTTGGCCAAAATGGCATCATTTCAATGTCCTCCGTAACAGGTTTGCAAAGTTCGCTATTTTGGGGTTATTCGGGTGCCTTGGAGGCAGTTTTTGTCTTCCTTGATATTTATTTGCTTGGGTTAATGCTAATATAGCTCTCTAGTAGTTATGGTGGGTAGTTTTATGCTGGTTTTCAGGGCAAACATATCTTATGGTTTCAGATGGCATAGAAGCGAAGCCAAAAGAATCAGACCCTTTTCTCCGCCATCATGACCTATATTGGATGCAGATACTGCCAAGGAAGCTTATGAGGATACAGTGGTACCTCGACATACGAGTTTAATTCTTTCTGTAACCTTGCTCGTATCTCAAAGCATTTTTTTTCAATTGAAAATAATTACAATGCCATTAATCTGTTCCAGCTCCCAAAACACCACCCTCCCTCAAACTCTTCAAGGAAGTTTGTTTCTTCCTTCCTTTCAGCATATTGCGGAAATGGGTTATGCAAGTTTCGTTAAACACACACATTCCCAAGATCTCCTTTATATCTCTTGTATAGATACCCTCTTTTATCTCTGGATCGTGTTCAAAGCCAATTTTTCGTTATACCGTATACTACTGCGAATATGGATCGTGTACCTCTTCGATTGTCAGCGCCTGTTCCTCAACGAATTCTTTCACATCTCTCTCATGCACCTCGAAACCCATAGATTTTCCCAGAGAAACAATCTCTTTTAGCACTGACACTTCGGGTGCCAATCCTTCGAAGGCCCTTTCAGCTGCCGAATTGCGGTTACCTTTCATTTCATACGGGCCAAGAGTGCAGTTGCAATCCATATAATAGAACTTAGGTGTTCAACGAAACCCATCGCCTAAAAGTTATTTATTTGTGTTGAAATTTCATCCGAAACTATACTATTCAGTTGGGCAATTTAAGGCGTATAAAAAAACAGTTAAAAATTGTTTTTTGTTGATTCTGTTCTGTAGAATATTAAGCCGTTTAGTATTGTAGAAGTTCTATATCTAGCGAACATGGTGTCCACTTGCAAATAAGCACTTTCAGTTGCACATGTTCGGATCTAAGTGCTGAACTGGATTTGCAGCCAAGTTTGGTAACGAGTATAACAATACCTTTAGGTTTAAGTTGTTACTAAACTTAAGTTGTAGAGTGTAACTTATTGTATTCATGTACGTTTAATTGTTTTCGTGCTATTACCAGTGATATCAGTGATAATTCGTTGGAGTGCACGCCTTCGTGAAGTGTTTTTAAGACGACCAAGTGAACGTGCTGTGAAAATGTACTTTGGTGTATTGCGTGCGGTACTTTACAATAACTGGAACTTCAGGTACCCAGATGAAGAGGACCTGTAAAATCAGGTCGCGTCGGGTCGCGATTCGAAACATGCCTCGCGATCGCGATTAGCCTTTCGTTGCCCCAACCGATGGGGCATATCCTGGAGAGGAGAAACGAAATACTTTCGTATTAGCGTATTACTGATGAGCCAGTAGAGAGAGGGCAGTACGACACCTGAAGGTAGCAAAGATAAAGTTGTTAAAAAATACTGTTAATCATTAACTTATTATACTTTCGGTTTAGACGTGAGTAACTTAATCTATAACAGTGATATGTTCATATTGGAACCAGCAGTTTAGATTTCAAATAAGGGTGTCAACTGCAAAGTATTTTTGAATTATTTGAAGATTATTATGCATGTCGAAAAGTTATTGCCATCTAAATAGCAAGAGTCAATTTCAACGTTCTTATGCATGTGTAGTGAAGCGCTTGGTTTCTTCTTCATTCTTACGTTCAATGCAAAATTAAAGCATGAATGGTTTAGAAACAGCACGAATATCTTGCAGTTTTTTAAATTAAATTTAATTTGATTCCAACTCGAACATAAGAACTGAAAATTTAGTTAATCTTCTTCGACTTCTTAACATTAAATAATGATATAATTTATGTTTCCTCCCATTTAGATATCTACGAGTGGAATAAATGAACATTAGTTCAATTCACAAGTCACATCTCATTTATTTTGTTTTTGGGATAGTAAACATTTAAAATGAGTCTATACGTATTCTGATCGCATTGCAAAGAACACATTTGGATGAGTTATACCAAATCGTAACTGTCAAGCTTATGGGTGCTCTCCTTAGCCGAATTTGTCAACTCAGTTATTCTCAATTCATATTGTAAGGCAAATAAACGAAAACTACATTACAAAAGTGGTTCTCACCAGCGACCCACCAACTGTGAACTCAATTACGAACAGTAACAATTTCAATGGTTTCCGTGGAGATCCAAAGAAGTGTGTCGTTCACCATTTATAACGCCGGATTTCATATCTCATTGAACTATTTGTAAAACTTAATTGTAATGCCTATTTATGTATTATGTTATTGACATCAAAAATGTTTCTTGCCAATTGGCAGTGAGCAGTGGTCAGTGAAGTGTCGTGAAATTGGAATTGTGATGTTTTGTAGTTCTGTGGCTCTCTTCCAGTAATTGGAAATTTAAGCAATCTGAAGAAGAGGACCTACATGGGTAGTGCGAGATTCGAAGCTTGACACGCGATCGCGATAACCCTTTCGTTGACCCATCCGATGGGGTATATCCTGAAGAGTAGAAACGAAATACTTTCGTTTTCACGAACCACTTATCTATAACAAACTCACGTAAATATCCCGGATAACTTTGCCAAGAGGGTCGTGCCATGTCTGCCTTCATTCAGATTAGGGAAAGTCCGATCGAACCGTCAAGTATTGAATTAGGAGCATCAGGAACCGAGTGCAACCTAATATAGTGCCGTTATCAATGGGCGGAGAGTCCTTGCGAATGGGGTACTATCGCGAGTGATATCCGAGAGAGAATGGACCACTACAAGAATGGTCGGAACGAAAGGAGAAGCTAGAGACGACGCGGCTACCCGTCTCGGACTCAAGCAATGTGTGAGCAGGTGGGGGACGGCTTAAACCTAGCAAAGGGGAAACAGTCAGTGCCCAATTGGGACGCACACTGATTGGTTCCCTGAGTACAAGGTTCGGTCCTGCCACCACTATCCACCGGTGGACCACGCTGGACATCGGAGGGAACTGGAGGGTTACATGCATCTCCCTATAAATTGTAGGGAGGTCTTATTTCCATTGTTTTGAGTGTTGACGCTGGGTTTGGGTCTTCTTAGCAATGGGCTGAAGGATGCTTCTGCCTCAGCACTTTGTGATGGTCCCACTCTCAGCGTCAACATTTCTCGAGATTCAAGTTTGAATTAATATTTTGGCAAAGTTCTCATTGTTTGATGTTTTCACTTCATAATTTACGAAAAAAGTTGTCATCTGCCTGATGAAGACACTGTGTTGTCGAAACGCGTTGCATAGCAACTACAAAGACTTTTAAACTCGA
>JAOEHK010009241.1:0-12418 GCA_025447835.1 Labidoglobus nevermanni
GTATGCGTTTTGTATATGTAGTATTATGGTTAAAGTCGGCTTTCGTAATTTGGAAATTTTCGTGAAGCGCGGGGCCGGGGGCGGCTGCACGCGCTGCACCCGCGTTGCGCCGGCCCTGCACACATACATTCATTTTTATATATATATATAGATTGCTTGACGGAAAAGAGGTTATGTTTGAATTCTTACTTATATCTGCGACCAATTCCGAACCGGAAAGCTACGTACTTGATTTTTTACACCTCTTATCATATTGCTTAAATTTATACTTACAATACGTGAAGAAATATTTAAATGACAAAAATAACAAGACCAAATGAGATAAATGATCTTAGGAGAAACCCAGAGCTCTTTGATTTCCTTTTGTGACACCTTCTGGTCCAACAAAAGCGCGTAAAACTGAAACAAGAATAGAATTAAGAGTAGGTATAGTGTGTACGTACCTAGAATGACAATTCGATGTTATTTGGATAAATTGGATAGTTCAGTTGATGGATGTATTAGGTAGCGACATAATGAGATTTAATTACTACAGATCGGCATCTAGGCGATGTGATTTAACGATTTAGCGATAATACCACACATTCCGCATCCCCACGTGCGTGTTGTCACTCCACATTTGTTCCCCGATTAAGCGCACCCTCTAGTCCAGGACTAGTAAGACAAGAGGCGCAACACCATATAATTGTTAACTCAATTCTGGAGCTACGATTTTTTAATGTTCAATCTATAAATGCATTGATAACAGTTTGAAAATGAGTTACAAAATAACACCTTCTTAAATAGAGTCGCGTCTGACCAAAGTTTAAGATTCACTGCTTTAGACTTTGGAGGCGTTTAATTGCCAATCATAGTTAATCCGACGAATTAGCAGCTCCCCTTCGAATTACATTCTACATTCAAGCAAATTTTCTAAGTAATGCAAATGTCTCGGGGTTGATCTTTCCAAATATTCTTAACGGATGTATTTCTAATCCGCCATTATTAGTAACAGATGCAATTGTAATAAGGTCATTCAAGTCAAATATCGTTGATACGAATTCAGTATTTTCATATTTTGTAGGACTTGTTTTACTCAATTCAAAATAAAGTACAATACAATTAATTCTTCGTTGCAAAATTGCTTAGTGTATATTTATTATGTGCAATCATTGTATACGATTTTTGCAGGGGACTGTATTTTACAAACATTAGCCTCTGAAATTATCGAAGCACACGTATTTTCATAACCTCAAAACCGCTCGGTAGTCGAGCGGATGGCCTACGAGTTTAGGCACCTGGGTTGAATCCTTGGCACAGCGTTACCGTTGACTATCGAGCAGCCAGTAGAGAAAGGAATGTACATCTGAAATGCCAGATATGGATACAGTACATTCCTTTATGATTCCCCATCCCAGTGATCGCTACTTAGCACACGCCACAACAACAACATAACCTCAACAAACTTCGTATGTCTCCAAAAAGCAATATTAAACACTTATTTGATCGGGCGTATCCTCGACCAATTCATGAGGAAACCAAATTCCGCTCGACAGATCATCTTGTTTTCTACCTTCATATCTTGATACCATCATCTGCATCCACCCATTCACAGATTGCCAATGATCATTGCTATTTTAGATGTAGATAAATGTACGCCCAAAAATTTTACAAAACAAAACTGTTTTCTTAAATTTTTCTATACCCCTGAACAAAACCGAACAAAACTCTTGCTATGTAAAAACCGAATGCTCAGACTCTGTTTGGAAGAGATGCCGTTACTAAGGAGGAGGTGTAACTGTCCTAATAGTTAATATTAACTAAACACTGACCGGATTATCTGCGGATAAACCAAATTTACGAGCCTTTGTAATAAGAACAATGTGGGCACCTAAAGGATTGACGACTATTTCCTCCAATATGAAAAATGCCTTCAAAATGATAATAATTCTTCATTGTGCATTGTTCGTGCGCATTATTTACGATTTTTTGTATTCTAAATATCAACCAATTTCTCGAAGAGTATAAATTCGGATCCATCAATATTGGATGAAACAGACGCAACATGTTTGCCAAGATGGGGTTCTCCATCATGTTCTCATTGCTGGTACTCTTCATAGCTTTGATCCAAGTGAATGGTAAAAAATTCACGGCCTGTGAACTCTATTATGAACTTTTTAAGCACGCAGTTGAACTGGATGAGTTGCCCACGTTCGTGTGCATGGCTAAACATTTATCTCACTTCGACACTTCCATTGTTAATTTCTCTAAACAGAGGAAAGCACGTTATGGACTTTTCCAGGTGGGTCGCTAAGTAAAACAGTTGTGCTTCTGGACGTTATTTGAACGATTGGCTTCGCAGATCAAGGGAAAATGGTGTCATCATGATCACACCATTAAACCTGATCAGGAATCCTGCCACGTTAAGAGTTGCTTAGATTTCACAGATAACAACATTTTCGACGACTTATTGTGCATTGAGAAACTTACAGAATTGGATAAGCACAGGCACGGTCATCGGTTCATTAAATGGCATGGGTACAATAGTACATGTAAAAATAAAGATTATGCCTTTTCCTTGATCAGAAATTGTCCATTGTATTTGCATTAAGCAGCCAGCTAATAAAATTAGGTTGATTCTTGAAATAAATACTATATCCCACTTGAGGGAAATACACTGTAATCAAGCTTAGAATTATTTCTGTTTCGATTTGATACAGATTTTTATTTCCAATAGGATAGCGGCTCCCAACCCGTGATACGCGTAGCCTTAGGGCAGGGCTCCCCAACTTTTTAGTGAGGAAGAACCAAATGGGTATTAAAAGAGCCAACGAGGAGCTGGACAGTCAGCACGTTCAGGGGTGAGAGTGAGGCGTCTGATGCATTGCAGCACTTAGATGCGCCTAGTACAGGGTTCGCGAACCAGCGACCCCCTAAATAAGTTATTGCCATGTCAAATTTGCACCAATTCTAAAAAGTGACCTCTCTTACTATTATTAGTACTGACGGAACTTCGGATATTTCCCATACTTGTCCACCAGCACTGTCTACAGGTACGGGGTCTGACACATTCAACCTATGATATACCGATTATTATCCTCCCTCTAAATGTACCGCCCAGAATACTAAATGACGCCCGTTCCATAAGAATTAGAAGAAAATTAATGAAATAATGTTTATTTGATTTCATAATTACATGGTACTTTAAGGAATAAAATTTACTGGCCTATGCCAAGGTCATGATGCAGTGGACAAGCACGGGGAATACCTGCCCTAAACAGAAGCGCCCCCATGGAGCCCACCCTGGATAGTCAGCGAATCGTATGTGGTGTGTTTATACTGATTTAGGCAGGGATAGATAGATTAGGCCTTACTGCCTAGTAGAATATGTAGGAAAATTTAGGGTCGCGATGCAAAACTCAGAATATGTGATCATTTGATAGGTTCTTATTGTGCACCAATTTCCGGGTGCACTATCAGGAGGTGTTGGAATGACTCAATCTTTGTGTATTTGATTGCCGAGCGCTGTTGTCTAGAATCTAGACCAGAGGGACACTCAAATTCTAAGGGCATCGTCGACAGGGTGAAGCTGTATTTACTGCGTCTATATTGTCGTTAAAATTGCCAGTGATAGGTTGCTGTTGCCACTTATTTGTGTATCGAGAAATCAATGTTGAGGCAAATCAGTAAATGGCAATAAACAATAAACACGCATGGCATCGAACAAAAATTGCCTGGCATTTATAGTTCGTCTAATTCAGTGCGGGCCGCATTTTGATCGGTCTGCCATCGGTGCTCGTAATGGTTCTGGGCATGTGATGAGGAATGCGTTCGATGGTCGGGCAGACACGATCGCTTGTTGGTCCTGACCGATGGGCGATGGGTCGGTGGTTGGACGTGCCACATTTTTCATCCGATCGCTCATCGTAAATGGAGGATCGAGTGCTGGGGCATCCGTCATAGCCATCGCAGTGTGTTCCGCTTCTGATGACAGTTCATCCCGGACGATCGTTTCTCGTCAATGTGCTCAATTCTTTCCGCAGTTGATATTCGCACGTGTGTTTTTTTGGCAAATAAATTGCTGCGAATGCCGCGTTCCGAACTCAACAGCTTCTCCATTTCGATTTGGATTGTTTGACCACTGTGCGCAGCCAAAGAATTCAAGGGACTTCATAGTGTGCAGTTTGCACAAAGGGCCCAACAGTTTGGCCTAAGCGCTGTGCGGGGCGGCATGTGACCAGCTCTGCACCCTCAAATAATAATAATAATAATAATAATAATGTGCAGTAGAATTTCTTAGCATTACCTCAGATAACAACCTCAAATAAAAAATTCGCAATCTACATGTTCTCTATTACTTGAATTTGCAATTATTCGATTTGCTGCAAGATATGTATATACACGTAGACAGAAAGTGTACATATACAGTAAAACCCCGATAAAACGTACCCCGATTTAACGAATAACCCCGATATAACGTTGGAAAGTGTTAGTCCCTTGTAAAAATCTCGATATTACGAATAAAACTAATGCATTTTTGTCCCCTCGATTTAACAAACTTTTTGGGCCAAGACATTCGATAAACTTCTTCCAATTCGTAATTTTTCATGGAATTGAAGTAGGTTAAGAAATTTTAAATGTACCGCTTATAATCACTTTTCACGCCTTGCGCCTTTTTGAGGTTAAGCATTGTTAATGTTTACTTGAATGCAATTCCCCCCTAGGGGATTGAATGGTGAAAGAGCACTCAGGATACGATTGACTTTGTCAATTTTGATAATGATGTAGCCGTTATTGGGATCCTTAACGACGAAGAAATTCTACATGAAACGGTGGATTTGGATGGTGAAGAAGACGAAGAAATATCAATTATTTATCCGAATCAAGCCATCGAAAATTTTAACTGTGTCCGTAATTTCTTAATACAATCAAACATTAATGATAATGTGTTTGTTGCATTGCACACTATCGAATCAGTCATAGATACCGCACGGTTTACTAATTTGATGGTCCAGACTAAAATAGACGAATACTTTCAAAAAATGTAATGTATGACGTATTTATGGTCATCTTTGAATAGTATACAATTGCATAAATATAATATATAACGAGTTCATTTTCCTCATGATGACCCCGATTTAACGAATTTTCCACGTCGGTCCTTTGAAATTCGTTATATAGGGGTTTTACTGTATATATAAAGTATGCATGAAGTGGGATACAGTGCTTCCTAAATTTTCGTTGCAATTATTCACAGGACAAGTTACAGTGGATATACCCTATAAGTCTCGTTACTCGATGACGGGTATGCCCCGTGCTTGCCCGCGGTGTCATCGCTATGTTTTACTTATTGGGGTACGAGATATAACAAGATCGCTGGAAGTGCCCCAATGCGACGTATGGATTCCTCCCACCTGAAGCCAGCCCTGGGTGGACAAAATCAGGACCTTTTCAAATAGCGGGACTATCCCGCCAAGATCGGGACGTGTGGTCACCTTACGTATACCGGATTTCTTTTAATCGTCACAAATCTCAATAGTCAATAATATTTTATGATTGTTCTATCGCGGGAAGTACCTCAATGTCACTTTCTTCTCGTTGAGGTTTAACTGTCTTCAAGTTATGGTGCAACTTTCAATTCTATGACTTAATCTTAAACTTCGAATTCATAGTCGATATTATATGACATTATGGTGTCCTCTACAACGAGGAACATTATTTGATCTATTGATAAGTCCATTATCTAATAATCCAATTTTAAGGCGTCTTTTGTAATAATTTGTCAAAGAGGGGAAGTACAAATTAGTCACAAACAATAAAAGCCAGTTTCTAGTAATTTGTAAAAAAACGTATTTTATAGCCTATATATATATATACAACGAGGATATCCATTTTCCACTTGTAACAAAATTCGTAGTCCGTTCCTAGTCCATGATAAGGGTCACAGCTCTCTCACCACCAAGTCTGCTGAAATGAAAACACATTTGGCCATCATTCCTGGTGGACTGACATTACAGTTACAGCCGTTAGGTGTTTTAATTAAGAAGCCCTTCAAGCAAGCCATGCAAGAAGCTTGGTCATCCTCGATGAGCAATGGTACCAACAATTTGCCCTCTACTTGGAGGATCAGGAGGCCTGCAATTGGAGAAATCTGCAAATGGGTAAAAACGTCTTGGGACTCAGTGAAGATTGTCATTAAATCATTTAAGAAGATGATGAAGGGTCTATTGTTGATGAACGTGTTGATGCTTTCACTAACTGAAATATGATATTTATTTACAAATATGTGTTATTTTCATATTTTCGATTATTTTTTTTTATTTGTTTTAATATCTGGCTGGGTCTTATAGGCCGTAAAATACGATACTTTATTTTACACTAAAAGTAAATAGTTATCGAACACGTGGTGTAAGTTAAAATAGCGTTAATTACGTCGACGTGTTGATCACGTCGTAACGCCAAGCGGTATTCATTAATTTCTTCGATTCGCCTATTGTTTCAGTGTAGGATTCTTTTTTGCTTGCATGTCGAACAGCGCTGAAAAATGACGTTTTTTCCGGCCGGTTGCGGAGACCGCCAGTCATGACATTCGGAGCGGATGGCGACGTGCCATCGAATGCCGAATTCGGCCATGTGTGCGAAACTCCGGCCCGCTTCAACTGTTGCCTGCCTCTAATTGATTAAAGTTCCAATTTCCGTCCAGGAACTGGTTGCTTCGCATTGTCATTCGACGAATTGGACAATTCAGCAGCGTAAACGTTGGCGGCCAACTTCAATACGCAATCTCCTGCATATTTTTTCACCGTTTATTCCGTTCTCAAATTACAATTTTCATCCATCACCTTTACTACACGCCAATTCGTTTGCAAGTGCGAGCAAATTGACGAATGGCCGAGCACCGAAAACGAGCGCCATGGAACCGGCAATTTGTATACCTGGCTTAGCCTCGGCCTGTCAAAACGTCAACGCCTGATGGCTGCTGGCGCAGAGGGGAAAAGCCAAGACGCTTGATGAGGTGTCACTGAACCATTAATATAGATGGCAATGACCATCTGTTGAGCTCTCGAAAAATTGCATCAATCCAATTACCGCACAATTCCACTTTGAACCGGTCGGTAGCCGAGTAGTAACGCAGATGGTGGTCGAATGGCCCACGACTCTAGTGACTTGGGTTCAATCCTTTGCAGAGCGTTACCGTTGACTATCGAGTAGCCAGTAAAGAGAGGACAGTACGACATCTGAAATGGCAGATGTGGTTGCAGTGCTCCCTTCCACGACTCCCTATCTCACCCCAATAATACCGAATCCTACATTGCCTTCCAAAACTAAGAGGCTGTACAAGGAGAATGTACAATGGGCCCACATAGTAGGGCCTAAGTGCTGCATGCGTCACACACCCTCCAACTAACCAACCTCCAACCAATTCCACGCTGTTTTTCACCAGTGCTTCCCAAGCTTTTGTGTCCGTAAAGGGATTCTTCAGGTTTATACCAAAGTGGAAATTTCGAAATTTTAATTAAAAAAAAAATCTGTAAGATTATTATTACTAACGAAAACGCAAATAATTCTTATACATTACTTTTACATTTTGAATGTTATTGCCTACAACACAACTAGACAAAGAATAAAAACCGCTCCCAGAGGTGAAAGCTTTGGAACCAATTGGAACTATGTACAAAATACCGCCGCCACTGGTCTCGGAAAGTTGATAAAAGAATTACAGCAAAACCCCGATTTAATGAACTCCGATTTAGCGAATAACTCCGATTTAAAGTTTGAAAGTACTGGTTCCAAAAAAACTGCAAACCGATTGCTAACAGGTGCAGCTGTACAAATATGTAGTTGTGAACTAAACTATGAAAACCTCTGCGTAGCTTTCCGGATCGGGAATGTGGCAGAAATGAGTAAGAATTCAAACATAACCTCTTTTCGAGTAATGTCAAGCAAGAAGTTAATAAAATTCCCATTAATTAATAGCCTTGGCTATATTCCCAAGCCGTCCGGGTGTGGTCACCGATGATCTAACTAGACGCGTGCAGACGAAGCTTCATGAGGACCATGGGCTGACGATGAACGAGCTCTCCACACAGTTTCCGGAGGTGTCGCGGACGACTTTGTTTAAGATCTTTACCAATAAGCGCAAGACCTCACGAAATCGCCAGGAGCGTGGTATGCATGTGCCTTCATGGAACGATTCAACAGCGAAGGCGAAGCATTCCTCAGTCAAATAGTGGTGGGCGCGGGAACGTGAATTAGCTACATTGGCCAGCAGAACGGCGATGACAGCGATGGCTCGGATCCGAAGAAGTCGACGAAGTTGTCGCCAATCATTTGCTAACAGGTGGATGGGCAGAACAGACGGACGGGTAGATGTGCAAATAGTAGTAAAACCCAAACAACGCTGGGTACTCCACTAGTTATATATAATTGTATAAACATAATATATAGCGGGTTGTTTTATCACAATGAAGGCCCCGATTTAACGAATTTTTCCAGTCGGTCTCTTGAAATTCGTTAAATCGCGGTATTTACATATTTAGTCATAAAATGGTACCATATCACTAAGATGAGTAAATTGCATGAAAAGTTGAAAACTGTCAACTAAACCAGTCTGGTATATTTAGTGTTAAATTCACATGCCTCCACACGCCACAAGCTAAAGTCTAAGGCTGGCGACGATGGTTTCCGGATAGCACGGTTGTCTTTGCGTTAGCCGCCTTTCCGCCTCGCCTCATTTGCATCTCGGCACCATAAAGCGTGCGATAGGCATCTTTAAAGGGAGCGGATGGCAAGCACGCACATTCGCAGGCGAGTGAATTACTTTGAGCCAAGGCGCGGCTCCCGCGAGATGACCTCCTAGGAGCGGCCGGACTCCACGGAGAGGTGAGCCACGCATCGAGGTGTGGAGGCCCAGCCAAGAAAAACGTAATCAAGTCGAGCGCCCTTACTACTCCACTCCGTTCCTCGAGCGCTCTTTAATAAACTGACGGTGGTGGTGGTTAGAGTAGACTATCTGCATTCAGCGGAAACAATGGCGAACCGCGTAAGATAAACGCGCATCTCGCAGGAAGACCTTTAACCTTATCCGGTATTTGTAGCCTCGTTCCCATCGACTGCGAGTTGTAATGGGAATGCTTTCCCGGCAAAAATTGCCGGCAATGGACAATTAGCCAGTATGAACATGCTTCCGTGCTTATCTGTCCGATCAATTCAGGACACCGGCGACATGTAAGAGATGCATAAAACTTCCCTCGATTACTGTCCGTTTTTCCGATGCGCGCATCAAGGTGGACGCGGAAAGTGGCGAGTGCGAGTTCCGTTTGCCAGCCTGCCGCTTTCCGACTGGGAATATTTGATGAAGCGCAATGCGTCCGAGTCATTACCGCGCTTCCTATCTGTCTCCGGATCTGGCACGGCAGCGCACGCGACAGCCACGCACCCACGTGATTCCTTCTTGGCGTAAACAATGTCCGGCCGCGATGTGTGTTTGTATCCGTTCGCTGTCAGACAGCGACAAAGAGATGAAAACGCGAAGCGAACGCGATTGTTCGCCGGCCATTTGTGCGCTGCTCGCGTGATTGTGCCCATTATTTATTCAGCGACAAAAAAGCGAACAACTAAGCTGAGCAATTAAAAGAAATGGGTTGCGGCTCATGTGGATCCTCATCTAATTATGCCGTGTTATGTCCAACACTGCCATCGATTGCCATACCTTACTGATAATTAATTTCGACGTGGAATGAAGCCGGATTATGCATTATCAAGGATAATCAGGGTTCTTTATCCAGCAATCAGAATTTACATCCTATGGGCTAAATTGACGACTTGAGCACTATAGTGGTATAGCACCCCTAATCTTGCTTTAGGTCAATAGGCCAACACCTCTTCAATCTTTTAGTGGTTTAAAGTCCCAGCAATGGAGCACACATGTGGATCGAGCTAGCAGAGACCATTTGCACAATGAGGTCGGCGTGTAGAGTTTGGTTTGATACATACCAGGGAGCATTTATCATCATCCGAAGTATTTTGGATTGCCCTCCCTGTATAATTGCCAGGTTGGACGAGCTTGCACACCCCAGGGTGAACGAGATTTCGTCAACAATTATTTCATATTTATACCTCTAAATATGGTCCCTATATGATTTTGTCATATGGGCTTATGTCATGGAACCCATCGCAGTGACATTGAATATCTCTGCATCAATCAGCATGCCCTGAATATGTCGCCATTTCGGTTATCATTAAAGAATGAATGCCCCTCCTCTATCAAGTCATGTAACTGTGGTGTTGGCATTTACGTGCCTTTCAAGACTGCCGTCCGGCCAGGACAATGTCGATGTTATCAAGAATGGTGAATAATTAAGTAGATAATGTGCATTTTGCTACCTTAACGATTGTGCCACAATGAGGAATAGGACAAACAAATGAGGCAACTGGCTATTAGTCGTAATCAAACGTACTCGTTTCTTGAGCCCATTTTCCATACCTGATCCTGTGCAATTGGCAGAATGCGAAAGCAAAGGCATATGGAGATTGATTTCATGTTCACATATATTAAAATTCTGGAAATGTGGTCTAGTGCCAATGTTGAGAGACGCGATGTGTGCTGGGTTCGATTCCCAGCAACAGAAAAATTATTGCCTGGTATTCCCCTGTAGTCATACTAACATCTTCTTCTGAATATTTCAGAGGCTCAAAGTACCTTACAAGTAGAAGTTACTAGCAAGCTAACCCAACCCAACCCAAATGAACTCTTGGGTTAGTTTAGAAATGCATCCTGACCCTGCGGGCCGCACATAAAATTATCCAATCCAACGCGCGGCGCATATATATGAAGGGACTTCGAGTATTTCCCGCTCGTCATTATGCCTATGAAAGAACAGGCGATTCGGCTTTATGGGAAAAAACAAGAAGAAAAAACAGAAGAATATATTTCAAAGTTACCTTAGGTTTTTTATGAAAAGGTTGAGGGCAAATGCACAATTGCACCGTAAGATCCCGTTGAAGGACAACTCAATGTGGGGCCACGGAGCGGCCACGGATAAGCAGCTTAAGGCACTGCTATCCTCGACCCACTAAACCCCGGCCTTATGTTATAGCCGTCCGCTTGGCTATATGCTAACCTAGCTGTTAAGCCTTACGGGGTGGTAGAGAGGCATAGTTAGGAGGATATAAGGCCTGGCATAGTCCCGGTGGGTATATCTAACCTGGTAGATATACCTGACTAGATAACGGGGTCGCGCACCAGACTGTAAGGACTGGGGTAGCTGTTGGAGTCTCCAGGAAACTACCGGGAGATTTCGAAAATGGCTGGGATAGAGTGCCACCACCACCACCACCACCACCACCACCACCTCCCACCCCTGAAGGAGAGGATTACTGAAATTACATCTGGTCATTTGAGTTGGCCATCCCTGTTCTACTACTTACTGCAAGTTTAATCAAAGTTTGACTGACTTTTCATAAAAAGCTGGCTGGCTCTATAATCATTTACCACCCATTACTGTCATAACTGTATCAAAATTACCAGCAGAATTAGAGATGAGCATGAGAATAATAAAAGGATCACAATCACCATTACGACACCAAGACCACATTGTTAGAACTATATTTGATCGTGATTAACTTTATAAGCTCCTTAAAAAAGGATTCCTACTCTGACTTTTGTAAAAATTATGGTCTTAAGAAAGCGATTTGGAATTTTCTATTACAGTTAGCCCTGTTTTGCGCTAATGCTCTTACAGTAAATTACCTCAATTGTAGCCACGCTTTGCAACAATTTATAAAAAAGATTGCATTAAATATTTGGGTATATGCAGACATTTTTCAAGTAAAGAGTTAGAAATAATATACCGAATTACGAATAACGGCAAACAACGCATTTATAAACGGCAACGTACCTTGATGACCTGTTTTGTCTTAATCGTTGATTAATAAATGCCGTGTTTGTACCGCTTTCCCTTTTATTGTATCATCTATGACTTCTAACAGGCTTTTTCATTAGTCTGCGAAATGAATACGCCTATTATCTGCTTCGCTGTTTTCCTATACACATAGGCAAGTTAATAATAATACCTACCATTAGTATAATTGCTTTCTTTCTAACTAGGTGCTCCTACCTAGCGGATTTATACACGTTACTTGGGCTTTACTACTATTTGCACATCTACCCGTCCGTCTGATCTGCCCGTCCACCTATTAGCAATCGATTGGCGACTTCTTCGAGATCTTCGTATCCAAGCCGTCGCTGTCATCGCCGTTCTGCTGGCCAATGTAGCTAATCCACGTTTCCGCGCCCACCACTAGTTGACTGAGGAATGCTTCACCTTCGCTGTTGAATCGTTCCATGAAGGCACTTGCATACCACGTTCCTGGCGATTTCGTGAGGTCTTGGGCTTATTGGTAAAGATCTTAAACAAAGTCGTCCGCGACACCTCCG
>JAOEHK010009252.1:0-12417 GCA_025447835.1 Labidoglobus nevermanni
AATCGTTAACATTTAGAGTATCGGTCTCTTTCGAACGTTCATACTAATACTCTAACATTGAAATAAATTCCTTCTCTCAAGATGTTGATTCTCATGCTGATTCTCACAATTGGCTAATAATGCCCAAATTATAAATTTAGAGTTGTCGAATTGTCGAATATCCGGTATATACCCGTACCATTTATACCCGGTACGTACCCTATGTTTTTATAAAAGGTACGGGTACGTACCCGGTACGAACCTTGCCGAGGCCTAAATGTCCACCTGATGACTTTATAATTATTACTGTTTTTATTTCGTTGATTATTAGACCGAAATCAAGACAAAATGAAAGCGAGCAATGGTGGCGAAATGCACGCACCATGTAGGCTTGTGCCAGGATCAGGACACACTTGTGTTCATCTGCTTCTGATGCTTGCATTGCTTCTGCTACCAGTTAGCACAATGGGCATGAAGGAGGACTCCTTACGGCTGGATCTGCAATCCAGGTGTCTGTATGTGCGCAATTATTGAAGAATTCCATGTTGATTTACTAAGGAACGGATTTCTCATTCAGAAAAAAGCCATTTCTTCCGGAATGCCGCGGCAGCGTCCTCAAACGTGCCGTTCAGAACTCCCTCTCTTTGGATAAGCTTCTCGGTGGTTACTACTGGGCCACAGATACCATGCAAGTATACACGTATTTTGCAAATTTAGTTAACTTAAATAAGTTTCAATTAAAATCAACTTCCCTTATTCTAGTCTCTTAATCTAATGTTAGTTTTTGCTTTCTTATTAAAAGTATCACAATAAGAAATTTCTTATTTTCCTTCTTCCTACTAAATCTATTATTCCCTGCTTAGAATGTTAAGTTGTTTACAATGTGTTGCGTTAATAAGATTCAGAATTGATCGAGTTTGGTGGCGCTAAAGCGATTAAACATTAAACCAAGAATGGAGAATTATATTCACGAAGCAATCGACCATACTGAGTTAATGACAACTCCAGTACTCGCAAATTAAATGCCAAGAAGTGGTTAAAATCCATCCTTCGCACTCAGCTTAGAAGCAATCGAAGAAACATAAACTGGCCAAATACTATATATATACATCTACATCACCCTCTACCAATCTTAGTTGGTGCAGGTGTTGTTTACAATACATTTCCTTATAGCTATACATATAGTTACGTTCTACTATTTACAATGCTGTCTCTTGTCACACAACTTTCGCATATAAATCTTTTCCAATTCTTTCTGTCCATCGCTAGCCTCTTGGGTTCCAATACTGTTACACCTTTGTTCATTATAACTTCATCAATACTTTGTTTCCATGTTTTCTTTAGTCTGTCTCTTCCTCTGTTCCTGCATCTCGCTTCCCACACTTGTTTGACTTGTCTGGATTCCCTCATTCTCATTAAGTGGCCCCACCCTCCGGTTTCATTTTCTCAATGCTTTCGCTAATCGCTTCCACTCCCAGTTCTTCTCTAATGTCTCTAACGTGACTCTGTCCAGTTTCGTGAGGCCTTTCACCCTTCTCAGATATTTCATTTCGATTGAAAGTGGCCAAATCCTTTGATTTTTAATTTGTAAAGAAAACAATAACAAGCAGTAACAGGACACTTGATTAATAGCAAGTTAATTTCCTCTAGTCGCATTTCTTGTGATTCTCTGACCCCACTTCGAAGAATTCAGAGTGTAACTTGGTTAAAGTCGCCACATTTTCTTGAAGGGAAAGCCGCCAAAAAGCAAGCAGATAAACATGGGGAATTCCCGAACTCTCGTTACCCTTTAATGCGTATTCTACCTGTTTGCCCGCTATATTATTAGGCTACGAATTATAAAAAGATCGCCTGGAAGTGCCCTGATGCGAAGTATGGATTGCTTCCACCTACAGCCAGCCCTGGCGGGACAGTACTTCAAATACGGGCCAAAATAGGGACTTTTTCAAAAAGCCGGACAGACCTCCAAAAAGCGAGACGATCCCGCCAAAATCGGACGTGTGGTCAGCTTAACCATACTTCTGGGCACATATTGAGTTGAAAAGTCAAATGTGACATGGTTTCATGATTGCATTATGAACTAATCATCAATTTAGACTATAACAAAGATTTCCCACCTCAAAAGCATTGAAAATATGTAAAGGCTTAAAAGTCACTTAATAAAAACGTTACATTATAGAAAAAATAAGCCACTAGGATTATATTTAGATAATATAAAGAAGCTTATGTTAAGAGCAACAACAGAATAGGAACAAAGACCAAATGAACCATAATAGGGAAGATACGAAGGAATAGAAAAATAACTTGAAACTAAAAGAAGACAATAGTGGTAAATAAAGATATAAGAGTGGAATTGGTAGCAGAATAAACCGTTTATGTATTTATTTCCTCTTGTGTTCTTCGCAATAAAAATCGATAAAGTTGTTTGTAACTTGAGCAAACTTTTCAAATCTTGTACAAATCATCAATTTCTTGCAGTAGTCGAGCACCCACGCTCGAACCACGCACATGGAATACGCAAATGAATGAAGCTCTAAATCCGGACGACAACAACTTTATGGGCACGTATAGCCAGAAAGGAAGGGTTAAAAGTAATCAAGGAGACATGTTGGACGGCTGGTTCCGCCTGCACCGGACGGAAAATATGATACCGACGCAGTTCGAACGTCACGTTCCCGTTTTGCGTCGCTGGTTCAATTACAATAATGATAAATATTAATACATATACCAAATTTACGCCAATGGCTATTCCTGCTTCCATTGCAGTATTATTTCCTTCTTGATTGTGCAGCAACTAACTGAGGTGCTTAACAGAGGAAGGTGAAGGTAATTGAAATAAAAGGAAAACGTATTTTAGTATCTACTTGTTAGGTATTAGGCAACTATATCAAGCAGTATTCTTTAGTTACCAAATAACAGATGAATTTCAATCTAAAGAATCTCTGCAAGAACAACTAGTAAACATAACAAAGTGTGATGTTAACAAATAAAGTAGGAAATAAAAAAACTAGAGCATGTCTACGTATGAAACTTTCTTGTTTTTCATTCAATTCATTCTATTATATATCTTATATATCTTTTGCAAATTCTCAATCGCTAAATAAAGTACTTTATTCTCATACAATATAGTTCAAATAAATCTTATTACATTTAGAATTATGGTGTGCGATGCTTTTGGAATTGGAATTGTCCTGATGGAAGTTGTCAATACTCCAAATTTATATGAAATATTCATTATGTTAAACCTGTTTCGGCTCTAATTGGCAATCCCCGAGGCAAACATGTAAAGCTTATTTGTAAAGGCTGAAGTAAAATCAATACATAGTATAAAAATTGATTGTCATTTCTTGTAGTATTAGAAATGCAATGAGATGCATTTCTTTACATGTTTGCCCTGAGCAAATGACTAATTGGACCCAATAGCTAATTAGAGACAGTTAGGTAAAATTGAATGTATGCTGCTGTTCGTGTGTATCTATGGGATCTCCTCCTAAGATCGAAATGAAATGTTGGGCATGGTCCGTGTACTCCTGGGCCAATGTGCAAGAAAAGAAAATTGGAAAAACCTCATGGTTCGAAAATTATAACGAAAAAACCAACACTTCACGACAAACGGTACACCAATACCGCTCGACGACGGTCTTCTGTGCATGCAACTCTGTTCGTTGCCAAGCAGCGATTGTTTACCGAACGAATGCGCACGGGAATGAATTCTCTATGCCATATCAAGTAGGCTGAGACAGCGGGCACGATACTGCAAACCGATTGCTAACAGGTGGACGGGCAGAACAGACGGACGGGTAGATGGGCAAATAGTAGTAAAACCCAAGCAACGCTGGGTACACCACCAGTATTTCATATAAAATAGGACAAGCCCGTGCGGCCACTTTGATCCACAAAAAGAAATTTAGTACCAACGCAATACCAAAAAGGTTACCGACCCCTACTTTAAAGTACATGTTTCCGTTGATCCCACTACTCCCAACATGCGTGAGTTGCGCCGAGCAGTTACTCCTCGCTTCAACAACAGTTTCTTGATGTACACGAAAAACTTGATGTTTGCCTCCCGTTCGTTGGCGAAGTCTAAACCAGCGGTCGGCAACCTATGGCACGCGAGCCACTCTGTGGCACGCGAAAGGATTTTGGGTGGCACGTCTTACGCAGAATAAATTTCTTATATTTTTGGTGAAATTTTCAACTTGAATATGAGTTTTAAAAAATCTCAATTTGGGGCACTACTAAGCCAGCGTAGCAGCGACACCCCAACAAATTCCTTATAACATGGGTGGCGTCTCACTTTATTGCGGCGACGCACCACTGAAGCCCATTTACAGTTGGCACGCGCTGGGGTTGCGATTTGGTTGAATGTAAAATGTGGCACGCATGTAGGTTTCGGTTGCCGGCCGCTGGTCTAAACTACTTTAACAGAATACCGGGCTCCAGCTCAAGGTCGCACGTCATTCTCCTGTACTATGCAGTGCGAAGCTGGAGTCCACCACGGATCGACCCTGTCCCCGCTACTTTTTAGTATTTTCTGTCATGATATACGGACGACATTGCCCTTTTGAGCACGAGCATCCTTTTCGAGATGTCACCTCCCCGCCCTCCTCGTTTGCTATTCAAAATGGCGTCTAGCCATTAACGTGTCCAAATCGGACGCCATCTGCTTCACAAATAAACGCTCGCATCCGCCTCCGCTAAAAGTCAACTCCCAGGAAATCCCATGGAAAAACTCCGTGAAATACCTGGGAGTCCACCTCGACCGCTGTTTCGCCTTCACTAAGCTGAAGCTATTCTTCTCGAACCCTCGTATCCACACCTCCACCAAGCTGTGGGTTGCATCAGCGTGCATCCGCAGTCTGTTTACTTACGCCCTCCCTATCTGGAGGCACGAACCCCTGGCGACTAAAAAGCGTCACAGGGGCAGACCACCGCATCTTAAGGTACATCGTTCATGCACCTGGTACGGAATGGTCCGTCTTGCTGAAATTCGCGACAAACTCGCGAATAACCTCCGCGCTTCTGTGGTGGGTCACTTGAACCCAGGCATTTTCGCAACCTCCCGGTACGCGCCACGGGAATCTGACAGCTACACCAGGCCGTGCAGCTTGGTTGGCACTCCCGCTTCTAGCTAGGTTAGTTATCCAGGTTAGACTGGTCCAACGAGCCCCTGCTCGACTCTTCTTCTCCGTCTCCGTCTCTATCGCGTAAGGCTTAGCAGTTAAGATAGCCAGGAGGACGGCCATAGCATAAGGCCGGGGTTTAGTTGGTCGGTCGAGGACAGCACTGCCTTCAGCTGCCTGCCGAGCGACCAGGCTCACACATGGGTCGCCCATCAGCGAGTGACTGTCGTGCATTTGTGCATTTGCCCTCAACCTCTTTATATAAAAAAGAATGCCAGATGACATATGGTTAATATGCCTCGACTAAAAAAGTTGACCTCTCTACCGCCACTTCCAGAGTCCGAGAGGACTATTCTCAAACACCCATTTGAAGCAGGTATAAGCAGGTGGGTGAGTGAATCGCACTAAGGCAAGCTTAGGGAAGGAGGCACTGACTCACGCCGAAAGGGCTAATTTGCCCTGGGATAGGCTCATGCACTTCTTTGAAGAGATGGGACGACTAAGTGAATAATGGTGGTTTAGCACAGAAGGACCGGAGAACCGGAAGATAGACCGATCCAGACCTAACCAAAAAGGGGTATAACAAAGCATTTCCATGAGTTTCTTTGTTTGCAAAACTGTATTTTATTGTTGATAGTTTTTGCCGTTTTCGTCATTTCGATTTCGTTGTTTCTCACGTATTTCCACTTCCTTCAGGCATTGCATCTGATAGATCAAGCAGGAAGTGGAGTAAATATCTTATGAATTCTTACTCTTAAAAGTATTAGCAGAGACAATTTAGCATCTTTGAGGATTGCATAGAGAACTGATAGTGATTCCTCGTACAGGCATTCATAATCCAGCCAGATGTTGACCCAGCAATCATTAAACGCCAAGGTAACCTGTTGCCATTTATAGGCACTTATTGGATTATCAATACCATTAGCCAACAATTACGGCCTTCTTGTCGGGATTCCATAGCAATGAATACCCTGAGGTGCATTTCAGTACCGAACATTACAATGTGCTTATACAAATATGTGATTCATGCTTTTTTTGCTATATTCATAGGTAACAAAGAGTGTTGCAGTTGCAGGCACAGTCCTCACTAGAGTCGGTGTCAGTCCACTGTACAATGCACGGATGCCCTCGGTCCTTGTTATTTTGGCGAACAATGTAAACATGTTCATGTTAATATTCTGCACCTGAATGCGCGACTTGACAACATCGATGGGGTAAACAGACGTCCAGAACACACTTCCGCCCACAGCGCCCGCTACCATGGTCTTCATCAAACCTATATCATCCTTAGTCTGTCCGTCTTTGGTCAGCAGCAGCCTCGTACCTTCGTATCCCCCAAAGAAGAAGAAATAGCCGGGCATTTCGCGGGCGAGCGTAGGAACGAATCCTCGGAACAATCCGCGAATTCCTTCCGATTTGAAAATGTCTGAAGTCAGCTTAAAGGGTCCCACTCGTTGCACTGGATTCCCTTTCGCCTGCTCGATGTGGTTGAGCTCATGCATTGCTTGCAGTTTGCACTTGACGAGTTCGGTGGGTGCCAGGGCGAAAGTGGAGAAAATCGAAGCTAGAGAACCCGCTGTTGCACTGCTCAGCACACTCAAATGTTCCACTTTCCTCTCGTTGGTTACGAGCTGCATGAACTTCTGGCACATTCCATAAGACATGAAGAGAATCGAGTTTTCCGTAATGTTGGCTACTAGTGCTGGAACGGTTCCAGCATAGATACCTTTCCAGATACCCTCATGTTTCAATGTGTTGTAAAAGCAAAGCACCATGCTTTTGTGCAGCGTAGGGAAGGTTTGCATCTTGACTTTAATTGTGTCTAGAGGCTGGCCAACATAAACCAAAGCAACACCTCCTAATAAAGAGAAATTAGAATGAAAACAAAACGGCCGAGTGTATTGGCAAAATTGAATTGATTATAGCATGTTGAACATTATATCATCTAATTTCATAACCATGCCAATTCCTACATAATTCACCTAGAAATCCGGCTGTGAAGTCAATTACACCATCTTTTACCGCCGAAATCCGCATGTGGCTGGTATCACTTGTTGCATGCGCCATTTTCTATAATGAATAAATGCAGTAGAAGCGTAAGACTCAAATTACAGTGCAATAATCGACACTACAGAAACGCGAAACAATACTGATAAAATATTTCCTCCGATTACTCATTACATTACATTTAATTTCGACTGGATACTTGAACTTGTTAAATTGAGGTTAGATATTTACTTATCGATATTTAATTAACGCATTTAAGTTTCATCTCAGAGATCTGAGAATGTAGGGAGAAAAACTCACTATTTGGAAGGAGGTCCAATCCCTGGGGGTGTATTTTGATACCAGACTGAACTTCCTCATGCACTTAGAGAATACCGTAAGGAAGGCTCAAAGGGCGCTGTTTGCTTTGCAAGGAATGGTAGGACGTACATGGGGACTGCATCCTAAATTCCTGCTGTGTATACACAGCCGCAGTCAGGCCCATCTCGGTGTACGGCGCGGTTGCTAGGCTAAGAGAACTGGTAGGGCTCATTACGGTTCACTGCGAGCTCAACAAGCACCTAGCTATGGTCTTCGCGAAGATCCACTATGCAGGCACTGCTTGCAAGAGTATGCATCGCACTAAGGGTGCAACCGAAGATCAGACTACGTCATCAATACCCGGAATAGGTCAAAGTACTCCGTGCGATTCCCCATAGAGAAGAGTAGAATACCGGAACCATGAAACTGCGGGGCGACATCTGGTACCCAGATGGCGGCACGCATCACGATCCTAAGGGATAATCAATCCGCCCTGAAAGCGCTGTAATCCGCCAATGTCCGACCGGTCGCTGTGAATGAGTGTGCACAAAGCAATTTGGAGATGCGCAACGGTAATTTGGCTGCCAAAAGACCAGGCATGTCCCACGCATAGGAAGGAAAAAGAATTAGCAAAAAGCGCAGGCAGCAAACCTTACACACCTCAGGCCCGAACCGGCGATTGGAAACTCCCCATTAAGAGGGAAATAAATTTCTCAAGGCCTTGGTGTCATCTGAAACAGGACGAATGGGAACGAGCGCCGGATATGCACCATTTCAAGATATTCCTGGAGAGATAGCTATCAAGTACCGCTGTCTTGGGGAAGAGCTAGGTCAGGGCTCCCCAACCTTTTAGCGAGGAAGAGCTATATGGCCATTAAAACACCCAACAAGGAGGTGATAAGAGCAGCACAAAAAGCAAAAAGCCCAGCTAACCTTACACACCTCAGGCTCAAAACGGCGATTGGAAACTCCCCATTACGAAGGAAAGAAATTTCTAAAGGCCTTGGTGTCATCTGAAACAGGACGAATGGGAACGAGCGCCGGAAATGCACAATTTCAAGATATTCCTGGAGAGATAGCCATCAAGTATTGCCATTTGACTTACGCTGTCTTGGGGAAGAGCTGGGCCAGGGCTCCCCAACCTTTTAGCGAGGAAGAGCTATATGGCCATTAAAACACCCAACAAGGAGGTGAAAAGAGCAGCACAAAATGTACAGAAGACCCTCTACTATCGAACTAGCTGCAGTTTACGATGGTCTCTTAGATTTTCATGAAATTTTCCGCACTTACAAGTGAGAGAGTGTGGAACGTGATGCATTGTGGCACTTAGAAGCGCTTGGTATATAATAAACCGATCTTACCACGAATTTTCACCGTAGGTCTAAAAGAGCCCCATGCGGCTCGCGAGCCGCGGGTTCGCGAATCCTGAGCTAGGCTAAGAGAACTGGTAGGGCTCATTAGGGGTCACTGCGGGCTCAACAAGCACCTAGCTATGGTCTTCGCGAAGATCCACTATGCAGGCACTGCTTGCAAGAGTATGCATCGCACTAAGGGTGCAACCGAAGATCAGACTACGTCATCAATACCCGGAATAGGTCAAAGTACTCCGTGCGATTCCCCATAGAGAAGAGTAGAATACCGGAACCATGAAACTGCGGGGCGACATCTGGTACCCAGATGGCGGCACGCATCACGATCCTAAGGGACAACCAATCCGCCCTGAAAGCGCTGTAATCAGCCATGACCGGTCTCTGTGAATGAGTGTGCACAAAGGCTCAACGACCTAGCAATTTGGAGATACGCAACGGTAATTTGGCTGCCAAAAGACCAGGCATGTCCCGCGCATAGGAAGGAAAATGAATTAGCAAAAAGCGCAGCAAACCTTACACATCTCAGGCCCGAACCGGCGATTGGAAACTCCCCATTAAGAAGGAAATAAATTTCTCCAGGCCTTGGTGTCATCTGAAACATGACGAATGGGAACGAGCGCCGGAAATGCACCATTTCAAGATATTCCTTGAGAGATAGCCATCAAGTACCGCCATTTGACTTACGCTGTCTTGGGGAAGAGCTGGGCCAGGGCTCCCCAACCTTTTAGCGAGGAAGAGCTACATGGCCATTAAAACACCCAACAAGGAGGTGAAAAGAGCAGCACAAAAAGCAAAAAGCCCAGCAAACCTTACACACCTCAGGCCCAAAACGGCGATTGGAAACTCTCCATTACGAAGGAAAGAAATTTCTAAAGGCCTTGGTGTCATCTGAAACAGGACGAATGGGAACGAGCGCCGGAAATGCACCATTTCAAGATATTCCTGGAGAGATAGCCATCAAATATCGCCATTTGACTTACGCTGTCTTGGGCAAGAGCTGGGCGAGGGCTCCCCAACCTTTCAGCAAGGAAGAGCTACATGGCCATTAAAACACCCAACAAGGAGGTAAAAAGAGCAGCACAAAATGTACAGAAGACCCTCTACTATCGAACTAGCTGCAGTTTTCGATGGTCTCTTAGATTTTCAGGAAATTTTCCGCACTTACAAGTGAGAGAGTGTGAAACGTGATGCATTGTGGCACTTAGAAGCGCTTGGTATATAATAAACCGATCTTACCACGAATTTTCACCATAGGTCTAAAAGAGCCCCATGCGGCTCGCGAGCCGCGGGTTCGTGAACCCTGAGCTAGGCTAAGAGAACTGGTAGGGCTCATTAGGGGTCACTGCGGGCTCAACAAGCACCTAGCTATGGTCTTCGCGAAGATCCACTATGCAGGCACTGCTTGCAAGAGTATGCATCGCACTAAGGGTGCAACCGAAGATCAGACTACGTCATCAATACCCGGAATAGGTCAAAGTACTCCGTGCGATTCCCCATAGAGAAGAGTAGAATACCGGAACCATGAAACTGCGGGGCGACATCTGGTACCCAGATGGCGGCGCGCATCACGATCCTAAGGGACAACCAATCCGCCCTTAAAGCGCTGTAATCAGCCATGTCCGACCGGTCTCTGTGAATGAGTGTGCACAAAGGCTCAACGACCTAGCAATTTGGAGATGCGCAACGGTAATTTGGCTGCCAAAAGACCAGGCATAAGGGTGCAATCGAAGGCAACCTTAGGGTAGGAGGCGCTGACACACATCGAGATGGCTAAACTGCTATGGGATGAGCAAATACACTTCTTTGAAGATATGAGACGACTAGCTGAATAATGGTGCGTTAGCACAAAAGGACCGGAAGGAGCCAGGTGCGGGGAACCGGAAGACAGACCGATCCCGACATTTAATTATCAAAACGTTATATAAATAAATAAATGTTGAATATCGGGATTAAATTGCATAAATGTGTTCATCAATTCAATATTATTCATCTAAAAGTTGCTAAATGGTATTGAATAAATATTTAAATTCATTAAACTGGTGCTGAAAACATAATCAAGAATGCATCATAGGCAACCAAACATTCGCTTTTCAATTGATAATGAATTTGTTTAAACGAAAATTAAACATTGTAGTATAAGCTATAAGGTTGTTCTGTATTATTATTTACTCCCACATCTATCCTACATCTTAATTAATTAATATCGTTGATATTAAAATTATATAAATGCCATCTTCAATTTAATCGCAAATTATTAGTATATGTACATTATTAGTATATTATGTTAATGTTAAACAAACGACTAAAACAAATGAGGGATGGAATTGCGTATTAAGGCGATGTCCTTCGGGCTCGCATGATATATTAAATGAACCTTGCCAGATCCTGTACACGAGGATCCTGCTTGCAGGATTCGAAGCGCATGGCTGTTAGTCTTCGATCACGAGCTTGGAGCTAGCTGGAAAGTTCCACGTTCACCATACTACGAGTAGTATCCCGATTAGATCAGTGGGAAACGAAAGGCAGCAGGCGTTTTCCTGGCATTTGTGCATTTGTACCTTAAGATTTTCGAATGTTACAGCAAATGGAAACACTTTACGAATTTCAAGTAAGTTTAAGAATATTATATTTGATATATTTGTACATTCAAAGCAACCAAGTGAGATCAAACAACAACTAACTACGATACAATATACCTAAACGCTTAGAAATTTACTCTAACTAGTACTATTGCAGAACAATCCACAAAAACAGTTTCTAGCGGATTTCTTATTCGCTATAGGTTCTATAAAGTATGCGAAAATTAATGGATGGCAAAACAAAGTGTAAAAATGTAGGGCAATGATTACAGTAAGAGGATAGAATGCTGTGCGGGGATGAGAAAATTGTGATATCGATCGGTAATAACGCAATGTGAAGTTTGCATGTGGGCAAACATTGAACATCTACGTTTGCCGGTGAAAACCGATTTTATACAAAATTTCATTACATTTCATTTTATATTGTAGTCAGTTCACAAGTTTTCTGATTTCGCAACATCATGCAATTCCATCTTTGCTACAATTGCACACAGTGTAGAATATATATATACAATATAAGCTAAAATAAACTATACCTTCGGGCACCCAGCTTCTTGGGGAACCTAAGAGACTCTATAAACCATGAGAACAGTTTCGGTAGTAGTTCTCAGAACTGTGTGCTAAACTTTCTTAAACGAACTTACCCTACAGGGGAGATAAGAACACATGTGGATCACCTTTTGTAGTAAAACACTAATAGGTAATTTATTTAATGACGGATCAACTCTTCTTCAAGAAATATAGCATTCCTTTTCTTCATATATATATAGACCTGGTCTTTCAAAAGGGCCCATATCAGGTTAGGGGCTCATCAAGTCTAAATCGGGCCCTGTTTGTAAAGCAATTGAATGAAAGAGGTTGACCTTTATGTCGTTGGTCTATAGATGATTGCTGAACTCGCCTAAGCACTGCAAAATATATCCAAATTTCAAAGGCCTAATCCATCGCGAAAACAGGACGCTAGGGATGAGCAAAAGATTATTAAGAAATAAGCTAATAGGTAAGAAGACAAAAATGAAAATGTACAAAACATTGATGCTGCCTAGGATGTTGTATGCA
>JAOEHK010009295.1:0-12400 GCA_025447835.1 Labidoglobus nevermanni
GAAATCTTTCCTGTATATGTAAGTACACCTATGTGTCGGTTATCGTTTTTATTTATAGGGAAGATAAGTGACAGATTCTTTTTCTTGATTTTTGATTGTAATATGCTGTTTACTATATGTTCCGGATAGTTGTTGTTTCTTACGATGGTTTTAATTCTATCTACTTCTGTGTCAAAGTCTATTGTAGATAGGGGTGTGTAGAGTAATCTGTTGATCATGGAATGATATGCTACTAGTTTTTGGTTTATTGGGTGGAACGAATGATAGTTTATTGTTATGTCTGTGTGTGTAGGTTTATGGAAGATGTTAAAACTATGTTTGTTGTTTGTGTTTGTGATAGTAAGGTCTAAAAAGTTAATTGATTTGTTCGTCTCCATTTCTAGTGTAAATTTTATATTTGGGTGTATTGTATTAATATACTCGTAGAATTGGTTTAATTGCCTTACTGTGCCATGGAAACACACCAAGATGTCGTCCACATATCTATAGTAATATTTCATTTTTTGAACAACGGGTGTTTAGCTATTTTTTGTACAATATGACCCATGAATATGTCTGCAATATGTCGAAACGCGTCGCAAGTTGTGACAAATAAATTCAACTCAAGAAACAAGTAGAGTTTCTGAAAAACCATTATTGCGCTAGATATTCGACCTGACGTCGCACTTGGTCTATTGGGCTAAAGCCACCATCATCTACCCGATTTGCTCCACGAACAAGTACGTAATTGCGCCTGATGCGCCGCTGTACCTCAACTCGCCCCTCGTGGACCGCTTCGCCGAAACGTTCTCCAACTCCAACCTTATCCGCGTCATCAGCGATTTCTCGCTGCCGACTTCGCTCGGCCAGAAGTGCAATCCGCTCTACAGCCCCACGCAGCAGTCGCTGCTAGTTCCTATGATCATCTGGATGCTACAGAACCATCTCCTGCTGCAGCTGCATACCTACATCCAGTACCTCCCTACAGACTCCACCTCAGCGGCGTCGAGTGGCGACTTGAACTCCTCGCCCGGCGGAGAATCATCCACGAGCAAAGGCAAACTGCCTCCCACGCCGCGAATGCCTCGTATTCGCTGCGAATCGGAGAGCGGAGTCTCGACGCATTCGGATCCAGATCTAAAAGGGTTGCGTGTGCCACTTATGGCCGCTTTCGCCTAGATTCTCATTCGAATTTGCCATTTCAGCTTTGAGAACATGAGCTTGACATCGGCGGAGGCCGAAAAGAGCGACTACCGCGGCGAACTTTTGCTCGACTTCTCGGACGAAGAGCGCAACATAATCTTCAAAGTTTCCAAGTCTAACAGCGACGACGACCTCAAGCTGTTTGCGCGCTTGTGCCGGAAGAATTACTTCCAAGGCACGCACCACATCGAAGAGATCATGTATCTGGAGAACCTGAGTCGCAGTCAACTGCTGCAGCTATTAGATAAGTTTCGGGACGTGCTGATCACGTACGAGACGGAAGATCCTACAATCGCAATGTTTTCATCCTCATCGTGAATCGGTATGTCAAATCTGATTCGTTTTCAATCTCTTTTCTTCTATGAAATAAACAAGCAGATAAGTTGCCAGTCTCCAAAGTACTTGCATATTTAATTCAATTCAAATTCATGGTCACAAAGAAACTTTATTTATTTATTTCAAAAAGTTGAAAATATTTGTCACAAATTGCTACTAGAGTCCCTAGAAATCGATAAAAAGAATAACATTTTATTAAACGACCAACTGGATATCAGCAATTCGCCGCTCTTAAACTTATTTGTAAATAAATACACAGTCTTACCCTCCATAAATGATCCCGTTAGATTTGTATAAATAGGCTACACCCGAATGTTTATAGTCAGACTGCTTGAAGAAGACATTGTATGTCGAAACGCGTCGCAATTTGTGACAAATATTTTCAACTTTTTGAAACAAATAAAGTTTCTTTGTAACCATTATTAGTATGGAGTTGAAAAACATTAATGCCTCTTTGATAAACTATTCAAATTCATGAAATAGTTACCGACCGGTTTCATAAATTTGAATTGAATTAAATATTCAAGTACTTTGAAGACTCGCAACTTGTCTTCTTATTTATTTCATTGATATCTACTCGAAAAATTTCACCGTTTACAGTCAAGCTGAAATAGATTGGGAAGCATTTTTAAGAAGGGTAAATCGTGCTGCCCAAAGAGTGTTTTCGTCAGTAATTCCTAGGTAGCGCCGCTAGGAGCGCTTTCGACCCAATTCTATATGATTCGCATAACTTTTTACGAAATATTGCTAGTTTTGATGAGAACACAACAAAAGCTGCAATTATATGAGTTATACTTGCATCTTGAAAGTTTTAGGGCAAGCTTGCAAATATTAGCAACATATTTTAAATTGAAGTCATCTTCTATTTCTATATAGAATTTGTGCAATTGTGAATTTTGGAATATGAACAATTAACTCGAATGTTAATGCAATTTTAGTGATTGTCAATTGTTTAGGTCAAAATTGTGCGGAACATTATAGTTTGGTTTACGTGCGACAGGTGCGCTCAAAATGATGAATTAAAGTGTGTTTTAACGAGTTTATCGACGAATTCTCCACGCGAAAGTTGATAAGAACGAAGGAGATTTGTATTAATTTGTAAATTACACCTGCATGCAATGCGAATATACTTTAGAAGTGCAATTAAAATGAAAATGGTAATGGTAGCCGCCGAGGAGTGCAATTTGTTCGAATGGATAAAAATCTCACAAGGATCGTAACTGGGTGAGTGTTTTTAATTCATTCACGTTTGCGTAAAATTAAAATACTTGGAGCGTTAATATTGTAAGTCGTATCGAAACTTATACAGCTTTAAATCACAAGTATCCGTAAATTAAGTCGCTAATTGTATTTACAACGGGCCTATCTGCGCTAGCCACCTCGAATCATAGTCGGAAATTATTTACATTGATTGTATGATACAAGAATCGGCGAATTAATCATCAACGCAACCAAATCCGTGGCTGGTCATAGCCGTCGTTATGCTTAGGAATTGAGCTGCGCCTGCAGCATCTCTCTTCGCTGCTGCTTCTTCTTGCGGCAATCCGGGCAGTACCACTGACCCTTGGGCGGCACCATGATGCCCACGCACTCGAAGTGAAACCACTCGATGACGCATTCGTCCGAGTCGCAGCCGATCATTTCGGAAACCTCGTCGTAGGGGCAGCGGCAGTAGCAGTACAATGCGCTCTGGTTGGGGGCCGGCTTGGGGGGCTGGTGCGCCGGCCGGTACCGCGCCGGCTCCTCTTCCTCTTCGCTGGACGACTCGTCCGTCTCCGAATTGGAGTCGGAGCGTGCGGCACCAGCTCGCAGCAGCTGCGCCGACACCGTCAGGGGCGGAATGCGCGGCGGAGGGTGCGGGGGGCGGCGCCGTTTCCGAGGGTGGTGCTTGATCGAGTGGTGCTGGCGGCGCTTGAGGCCGCTGCTCGGCCGCAGCGGCTTCACGTGCATCTCGCCCTGCCGCCTCGACATGCGAATCGAGATTGGGTCCACCTTGGGCACGTGGTTCGCTGTGGTCTTAATGGTGATCGGGGGCACCATCATCGGCGAGTCCACCTGGAAGCACACGGAAAACGTCAGCGGTGCCGATTTGCCGCTGCCGCATTGCGTACCTTTCGGAACTTGATGGCCGCTCCTCTCTCCTGCTCCTCGTCGCTGGAGTAGCCGTAGAACTTGTTCGGGATGCGCTTCCGCTTCGAGACGCGCGTGGTGGCCGCATTCTCCACGTTGCCGGCATGGTTCAGCGCGTGGTTGTGATGTCCGGCCAGGTGGTTGTTGGCGTGCAGCGGATTGCTGGCCGAGTCCATCGCGAGCCTCGCCGCAACCGGGTCCCCGTCCACCTCAATGCGTGGAATGTACCGAGGAGGCGGAGGCATCTCTGCTCGCTTTTCGCTCTTCCTCTTCTTCTTCTTCTTCTTCTTTTTCTTCTTCTTGCTCTTCTTCGGCTTCAGCTTGGCCTTCTTCCTCTTGGCCTTGCCCTCCCTGATCTCCTCTGGGCCTAGCGTCGTCGGCGGAGTCGGCTCCAGCCGCCCGTTGACAAACTGCTCCAGGGAGGCCATCTGGACCAGCTTCTCGCGCTTCTCGGCGATGATCTTCTTGGCCATGGTTTGCGGCTGCAGGTCGTAGAAGTCGTCGTCCGAATCGGTCTCGGTCGTCTCCAGGTCCGACTCGCAAATGGGCTGCGCTGACGCGCTCATCGCCTCCCCCAGGTCGTGACCTTGCTTCGACTTGTCCGATTGCTTGGCAACTCGCCGCAAGCGGCGCTTCTCTCGGCGGTCCTGCTGGCGTCGTCTGCCCTCCTCGCTGGAGCTGTCCGACTCGGAGCTCTCCGACGAAGACGAGCTGCTGCCCATGGACGACGTGCACGAGCAGTTCGAGCCGCACGTGCAGCTGGACGAGTCCGAGTCGGAGCTGGAGCTGCTGGAGATGCGCGCCTTCAGCGGCAGCGTCCCAGCCGAGGGGTCAGCCGGCGCCGGCGCCGCCGCCGCCGCCTCCACCACCCCCTTCTCCTGCTCCGGCCTCACCCCGCAGTAGTCGTGATCGGCGCTCGGCTCTATCGCCACCGCCGCCTCTGGCGACCTGGCAATCGTTCGCAGCAGGGCGTCACCCTCGTGCTCCACCATCACGTCTGTCGTCCTCGGGCAGTAATCGTGATCCCTGAGCGCGACCTCCAATGTGACCGGCGCCGGAATGTCGGTGAGGATCTCCGCCACCTCCTCCGGCTCCTTGCCCACGTCCGACAGGATCGTCTTGGCGATGTTGGCCTGGTAGTTCTTGAAGTTGTCCCAAATATCCAAAGCAGCCTCCTCCGCCACCTCCTCCACCACTTGCTCGGCCGGCTGCGTCTGCTCGTCGAGGAGGGCGTCGATGCCGTCCTGCGAGGTCTCCTCCACGATCAGCTCGTCGACGTGGGCGGGCGGCGACTTGGCCTCGTCCTCCGACTCGCTGCTGTCGCTCTCCGACAGTTTCAGCTCGGGCAGGTCGTACACGTCGACCTTGGGCTTGGCGGGCGGCTCGTCGGCCGGCCGCGGCTCTGCGTCCGCCTCGGTCACGTCGGCGGTGGCCGGCTCGACCTCCGGCTGTGGCGCCGCTTCCGCCGGCGGCGGCGGGTCGCGATGCGCCGCCTCGTGGCGGTCGCGCAGCCTCCGGGAGATGAAGCGCGCGCCGCAGTCCGGCTCAGTGCACGCGTAGGGCGTCTCCTGCGTGTGCAGGCGGCGGTGCACCTTGAGGTAGCTCGCGCGCGACACGCTCACCTTGCACACGTCGCACGTGAAGCGCGCCGAGGGGAAGCAGAAGTGGTAGACGTGCGGCCACTTCTTCTGCAGGCAGCGCTTGCAGAGCGCGCTCTCGGTGCCGTGCTTCCAGAAGAGGTGGCGCGTGATGTCCGTCTTGTTGCGGTAGGTGAGGCCGCAGCGGTAGCAGAGGTGGTGCAGCTTGTGCTTCCACACGTGCGTCGACAGCTCGCTGGCGTCGGCGCAGCGCTCCAGGCACACGTCGCACATGGTGTGCTGCTTGCGCAGGTGCACCATGAGGCGGAAGCCCGAGGGGAAGTCGCCGCCGGCGTCGACGCACACGCAGCAGCGGAACGGCACGTCGACGCCGTGCGCGTAGCGGCCGGGGCAGAGGTGGCAGACGAACTCGCTGTAGCTGTAGAAGTTCGTCTTGCACATGATGCACAGCGACGACGTGTTGGGGTGCAGGCGACGCGTGTGCGTGTACAGCTCGCGCGCGTCGCGCGTCCCGAAGCGGCACTGCAGGCACTCGAAGAGGTGCGCGGCGGCGGCGGGCGCGTCCAGCGTCACGTAGCGCTCCTGGAGCGCGTCCAGCGACTCGAAGATGCGCGCGTTGAACGACTCCGGAATGAGCTCCTCGGCCGTAATGGACTGCACCACCGCCGCGTACCGGTGCTCGGCCACCAGGTGCAGCCCCAGCTGCTGCCCGTTGACGAGGATCTTGCGCGCGTGGTTGCAGTACAGGCACGTCGGCACCGTCGCCGCCAGGCACTTCTGCAGCAGGCAGACGATGTCGATCTTGTCGAGCGGCTGCTCCAGCTCCAGCTCGTTGATGGCGACCTCGGCGCCGGCGGTCGGCACGCGCGCGCCCTCCTCCACGTCGCCGTTCTCGGTCACCAGGTCCCCATTGTGCGTCGCGATCGTCTCCTGCGCGTCACCCTCAATATTCAGCTTATTAGCATCCGAATCGTTGGACGTGTACTCCTCGTCCTCCTCCTCCTCCTCCTCGTCTACGTCGTCATCGTCATCATCATCATCCTCGTCATCGTCCTCGTCCTCATCATCGTCCTCCTCATCGTCGTCTTCGTTTGCCACCACCCTCGGGGTAAAATTGCTGAGTTTCAGCGTTACTTTAGGAACTTTGCGGACTTCTTCGACGACCTCCTCTGCGCCTGCAAGTGATTGAAACGTGAGCAATGCATTGCATCCGCTGGCGTTGTTGCGTACCTGCGTCCTCCACGTGGTTGTCGACCACTCGCCGCTGTTCGCCCTCGCTCTCGCTCGCCTCGTCGCCGTTTTCAGCGGGCTGGTGCGCGCTGACGTCGCAATGATTCGTCAGCGCGTCCGTGCATTGATGCCGCGTGAAGAGCTCCTGCTCGTTGAAGACGGCGTCGCAGTGGCAGCACATGACGAAGCATGGCTCGTGCATCGAGCCAAAGAACTCCGCCTCGCTGACATAGTGGCGCGGCGCGCAGTTGTGTTTCGCCACTAGGTGCAACCCCAGCTTGTCGGCGCTGGCGAAGAGGCCGAGGCAGTAGAGGCAGACGAAGCGCCGGTGCACCTCCTTCATGTGCAGGAAGAGGTTCCAGTTCTCGTAGTAGGTGCCGCACGCCGAGCAGAGGAACACCTTGCGCGTGACCCTGATGTTGGTCGAGTTGTGCATCGACGGCGGCGGCGGCGGCGGCGAACAGACGCGCGCCTCCGCCGTGCAGTGCACCTGGTGCTCGTTGAGCAGCTGCAGCGTCTCGAAGCCGGCGGCGCCGCAGCGCGAGCAGCGGAACTGGACACTGGGCTGCAGGCCCAGGTACTGCCCGTACTCATACTCCTCCCGCATCTTCGGGGTGCGCACCCGCCGCGCGTATCGGTTGCCCACCTTCTTCAGCGACAGCTTAGGTATCCCATCGCTCTGCGCCGCGTTGTAGTGGCTCGTCAGCTCAAAGATGGACTCGGAGAAGTAGGGGTTCGAGTGCTGCACCTGGTGCTCCTCCATCTGCTCCATTTCCCCCCCACTCTTGTGCTTCCGCCGCTTGTGCCGCTTCGGCATCTCGTCGATGACTAAGTTATCACAATCGGAGCTCTTGTCGGCGCGCTTCCCCTCCGTGGGTGCGCTCACCACCTCCTCCTCCTCCTCCTCCACCTTCTCTTCCTTCTCCTCCTGCTGCTTGCCAGCCCCGGCCTCATCACCTGCGCTCGGTTCGCTCGCCTCGCCGTTGACCTTTGTCGGCGTGCTGGCATCGTCGACGGTCGGGAAGTTGGCCATCCTGCCGGTGTCCTCCGCATCACTTACTCGCCGCTCCGTCTGCGCCTCCTCGTGCCCGCTACTTGATGATCCACGTTCAGGACCATCTTCCATGCCGCGGCTGGCATAGGACGCGCACGCTGGCCAGAAACCTATAAGAGGCATGCGGGTCTCAGGTGGGGCAGCGTATTGCCAGCAAGGGCGACCATTACCTTGAAGCGGCGTCTAGGATCCGGATGCGCTCCTCCCCGAAAGGAACATCGATCGCGAATGAACTGAACGACCCCAGGAACAATCTGTTTGTAAACAACGCACTCACATAAAGCGTGCTCGTCGGAAATTGATCGCAATGCCGTGGAGCTGCGAAATGCGTCCGAAAATGCGATTTTCCGCGGAAAAGCTGGCGCAACAATGCGCAAGAATAAAACGCGGAATTCAAGCACGTTCTGGCGACGGCCGCGTTTTCCGCATGTGCTTGAGCTCGCAGCGTCCGAGGACTACTGAATGGCCTCCAATATTGATGGCTCATGAGTATGTCGCCATGTTGGAATGTGAACGCTGTTTGCATAAGGAATTGAATCACCTAGGCCATGATCGAATTCAGCCGCAATTTGCAGCGAAACAATGACTCTGCCAATCTGACTGCCACATGCAAGCAGTGTCGATTGATAATCGAACGCATTTTCTGCATTTATTCGCTTCAGATCGCCAGCGTCAGCGTCAACGTCTGCCATAATTGCGAGATGTTGATGCTGCCGCACAAATACGAGTTACAAGCCAAAACAGCTCAAAGTAACGCAAATTTTCAGTATCCAGCCTCTGATATCCGCGCAAATTCATTAATTTGTGACAATTTTGCTCCTAATTATCCTTGCATTGACGTATCTCGTCCTGGCTGATCGTGTTCTCCGATGACGCCCGAACTCGGCAAACATGTTCAGACAAGTTGTTATCAATGTCCACGTTTCTGCAGAACTTTCTGAAACAATTTGCATGTCCATCAATAAGGCAAGAAGTGATTAGACTTAATTCTCAGGCGAGGAATCAGTTTATCCAGCAATCGCAATCAGCAAACGCCTAGTTTATCTACATCTGCATTTCACATGGTGTCCTAACCTCCAAACGCATTGCAGCTGCAATATTACAGTAACTTGCGTTCGGAGTGTTTAACAGCCTCAATGCAATCATGACGACGGTCGTGTCGAAGAGGAGCAAAGCTTCTCACGTCTCCTCTATTTTGAAGACAACGTCCATCCAGCAACAGCTGGCCACGGCGAAGAAAACGCCGACCAAGGTTCGCTTTCAGCTACCTTACTCGAAGAAGGTGAAGCAGATCCTGCAGAGCTACCTCAGCAAGCAGCAGGTGCGAGATTACGAGGACCTGGTGGTGCTTATTCGCGACGCGGAGCTCTTCGACGACGACCTTAAGACATTGTTGGACGAAGCGTCCGAGTGCATCTCTTTGCTCAGCTACGAATTGCGGCTGTTTGTCGAGGCGATACTCAGCATCAGCTGGAGCAATCGTGGAGCTGGCGTGGTCGCCCAGTACCAGAACTTTGTCCAGCACTTGCTCTGCGCCCACAACTACCATACAAAGTATGCAATTGATAAGCTGGTGCAGATTTTCATCGCCGGTGAGTATTGCAGGAGGCTTGCGAAGGATGTAATGACACTACTCCTCATAGGCAACGAAGCGGAACCTTGGCAGGAAGGCAACCCTAGCGAAAAGGAGAGCGAGAGCTTCATGAACGTGCACTGGCTACTGAACGTTCTCTTAGAAGTCGTCCCAATGTAAGTTGAACGCATTCTTTGGTCTGGTGCTCATCTCCTTCTGACTTACAGGTGCAGAGATATTCTCATCAACTCATTAACGAGCAATTTCCCTTACGTGAACAAGTTGCCGCACGTTCATGAAGCTTACGTGTACAATTTGTTGTGCATTCTAGAATATCACCCTATAATCAGACCTGAAATACTTAGGCTTTTGTTTTCCAAGTAAGTTTGCGTCTGCAGTGCATTTGTGGTGGAAAACTTACTGCTTTGTCTTCAGACTTGTGGTACTAGATGTAAACGCACCCAAAGAAGAGATTGAGAAGGCCGAGAAGGAGTGGAGAGAGGAAATGTTTGAACTAGACGCCGCTGAAGTCGCAAGGAATGGGATGAAAAACCCAGTGGCGCAGGCATTAGATTGCTGCCTGGATAAGGTATTCAATTACTTCATAATGGAGGCGTTAGATCTGGAATCGGGCGAAATGGTTTGGGATAAAGCGAAAGGTAGGTGAAAGTTTCTTCTCGATCTGCAACAATATGACATCGACTACTTCTGGCAGGAGTGTACCAGGACATGTTGAATGTCTTCGATCAAATCATTTTACCAACCCACAACACCCACCATGTGCAATTCACAATGTTTCTGATCTGTTCGCTGAAAGGCACGCTTGCCGAAGCGTTTCTGAACTACCTGTGGCGAAAAGTCACTGCGCCAGACATCGCTCCAGTACTGCGAATGGCAGCAACCTCCTACACTTCCAGCCTAATTGCCAGAGGCTCATTTATTCCAATTCCGTGAGTATTTCAACTGAAGCATCTGTAGCTTAGCCTGCCTGCCCACGGTTAATTTCGATCGGATTAGAATGTTGAAGGGCACTCTGCAGCAGATGGCCGATTGGATTCACGGATACGTTGCCAATCAGGACGGCAACGAGTTCGTCAACTGCGACATCCGGATTCACGGCGTGTTTTACAGCGTGTGCCAGTCGCTGTTTTACGCGATTGCCTTCCGCCAGAAGGACCTGGTCAATACGAAAAAGAGTAGGTAGGCCTGGCGCGTATCCCGAATCCGTGTTGACGCTCTCTTTGTGCTCGCAGATATCGTCTTTCTGGAGAGTTTGAATTTAGCCAAAATCGTCACCTGCAAACTAAACCCGCTGCGCGCCTGCCAATCGGCAATCGTCCAGAACTTTGCGGCCGTCACGCGAAAGTACCAGTTGGCGTATTGCTACGCCATCATCGAGAATAACGCCAGGCAGGTGATGCCTGTGATCTACCAGGACGAGAAAGGGAGTTTCGTGCAGATGAGCACCGTCCTCGAGACGTTCTTCCCCTTCGATCCGTATCTGCTCCAAAGGTAATTGCATCGCGCTTCGATTAAGGAACATTGATTAATTCTATTTTGTAATGTGCTAAGATCTGGGCAGAAAGTGTGGCCCTTTTACTTAGATTATGCGAAATGCGAAGCTGAGACGAAGGATGCGGGTGAGAGGATCAGCAATGATGCACCTGCGGACCTGGAGGACGACGACTTCTTGGCGATGGAGACATCACAGGCAGAACATGAGAAATTCTCGTACGGAACTTCACCCGGTTTCAAATGTAGAATATGAAGCTGCGTCTAGTGAGAGTCTAGTTGAATTGCTATAAATTTGCCTAAGTAAGTTGAATTATTTATTTTCATGCAGTTCCTGTTTATTTGACTCTTGGGCGCTTTTGAAACTTGCCCGAGATTTTTAATTACAATGTTTGCAAACATTTAAATTAGTTTTCTAAAGTTCTTCTGACATTCAACTGTCAACTGTCAAAAGTTATCAGGTGTGCCATCCAGGTACATCGTTCTATTTCTTTTTACTCTTTTTCCCATTATCGAGTCCTGATTCATCCCAGAAACGTTGTGAACATATTCACTGAATATCCTGCAACGTTTCGAGTGAATCGCTGGGCCCCATTCCCTTATATTCAGTCTTCAATTCCTAAAATATAAATTTAAGGTTAGGTTGAAGTAGCAGAATTTTCCTGACATTTCTGCGAGTATTTTCCTCAATATAAATGTACTCAACTACTTTACACCTAGATTGATATTAGTTATCTGAATAATTAGGAATTGTGACACAGTTTTCAGTGACCATGAACGTCGTCCTTGACTTCCTTGCATATGCTGGACGGATCCTTGAGCATGATTGTGATAAGTACGTTGTTGCAGGCGAAATCAAACAACATTTCACTGGATTTCTAACTGCAGACATGAAGAAGTGATGAGCTGCAAGTGTTGAACAACTATTTGGATAAGATTCTTGGTTCGCATCACATCGGAGCAATTTGATGTTACCTGGATATCCTCGGGGGCAACTATGAGATGTCCAAGAGTAAGTGGGTTGGCTTGGAAAGCGTGATTATATAAGCAAGCTAGCTAAGCATCTCGATATAGTTCTGGATGTTCGATATTGAATAGTTCTTCAATTCAATTACATTGTAATTGCATGCATTTTCTGGGATTCTCCGATTTTCCGAGAGATAGGAATAGAGTGTGAAATCAGATGTTGAACACACCACAAGGTTCACCATGAAATGACGTAGAAGAAGTAAAAGTATGACTCGTCGAATGCGTCAATTATAATGAAAAAAACTTTTGTATTGTGTAAGATAAGGCTCCGAGCAATCCATATTTCATAGCATTTCCTTGGTGCAGGAATCCTGAACGTTTGCTTCCGTTCAAGCTGGCAGCCCAGGAGGAGGCGAGTGGCGCCCAGCGCGCACTCCCCAACGCCCTAGTGCAGGTATCGCCCTCCAGCGTAGAGAAACGCTCACAGGCGACGATTACAGGTGAGTTTGATTCTGTTTTTTTTCTTGCGCTATCGGATGACACGTTCCTCACGTTGCAATTATGCAATTTTTTAAATATTCACAACACGTCGCAAATTTCTATGGAGTTGCTTCCATAGATTGCTCTCATGCAATGTGTTTCAGTAATACAGTCGAACTCGGTTATAACGAGCTCGAAGGGACCGTGAGATTTGCTCGTTATATCCGAGTAACCGGGTTGGTGAAAAAAATCATAAAAATACATACATAATTGCGTACGAAATATTTATTTTTCATTTCTGTACATTGCAAATGAAATTTGTTAGTTTGCTTTGAA
>JAOEHK010009306.1:0-12397 GCA_025447835.1 Labidoglobus nevermanni
CTGGGGGACAACCACGGGGGAATACCCAATGTCCTCTCACTCGAAGATGGGTATTCCCCGTGTCTGTCCGTCAGCTGAGCGTAAATATTATCAATCAGGGGGGCAGCAACCACGCTACGCCAGTGCACCATATCATACGTTGGACAAACGTAACGTTTGTAATCTGTTATTGTCTGTGATATTAAATTCTCAACAATAAACTAATGATCACAAATATTGCAACGACAATTTTACTTGTTTTATTCAAGGACATAACTGAGAAATTTATTATTTTGCGAGCAAACAACATTCACTCGCCAGTGTTAGGACTTGGAACTGTTTCCAGACACATAATCATCTGTGCGATGATATTCTGCATCACTTCCGGAGAAAAATTGGCCTTTAGTTCATCCGCAAAATGTTGAAATGCTGTAATTTGTGCATTTTCTCTACTCGATTGCTGCATTATTTTACTGACATTGTGGTTACACTTATGACTCTCCTTATTGGCGTACTCTTCGTTTCGATTATCCTTTACGTCCTTTTCATTGTGACTAAACGAGAATTTCGATTTGAACAGATTGCAATCGTATTCGGAATCACTTTCATCTTCAAGGCACACTGAAATCTTCGACAGTGGCTTGCTCAGCTTCGTTCGGCGGTCCCCCTCAACTTTTCGGAATCGAATATTCACCGAATTCGTGCACTTTGTGCTGCACTTGATGTTGATGCCGGAAATCTCGTCAATACTGGATACCATGGGTTTCTGGAAATCCTTTCTAGAATGTAAGCATTCGCCCCTGTCAAACGATTGCGTTTTGTCACGGAGGCAAAGTTCTGCATTTTTGATTCCTGAATCCTCTAACGAGGTTTGCTCATGATGGCCTTCCTCACGCAGAAACTTCTCAACGGTTGACAAGGACTCATTGGAAGCATCCCTCGCTCGCAGCTTTTCATTAATCGCAGCTTTGATAAATAGATTGCTTTGCTTATTAAGTTCCTCCAAGTACTTCATGTTGCCATCTTTGTCCGACAACCTTGAACACTTTCTCTTCAACTGATACGTCCAGTTGACTTTGGAATTCCACTTCTCCGGGAACACGTCCACATTTTTGTCCTCTGCTCCTCTGGTGGAGCTACCATCATCCAAATGCTTGTGGGATGTTAGCTTATCCTTGGATATCATTACCATCGACTTTGTGCAACATTGTCTTCCCTTAAATATGTTAAACAATGATGGTTTTCGGAGCAAAGTGTTGGTCATGTTCGTTCGAAAGAAATGTCGGAATTTTTGCGATTTCTTTACTCTTGGCAGGAATTGGTCCTCGGATAAAGCACTAGCAACCGGTATTGAGGTTTCGCTTTTCAAAACGTTATCAAACTTTTCGAAATTATGCAATTTAATAAAGTACCGCTCTTTCCGGCCACTTCCCTGATCGGGCCCTTCAAACAGCAGCATGTTAGAATAGGTCGATTTGATTTTCTTGCTCTCCGGTTGGATTGGTGTCAATTTATTCGCTTCTTCCTTCAATTTGCGCTTGGCATGCTGCTGCAGGAATGCCATGCTTGCCAGGAGGAACGTTTCATTGTCAGGAGCTGCGAGCCCTTCATCAATATTGAATCCGTCTAACGCCAGGGACGATTCGGGTCTTGTATGCGTGACACGAATCGCATTTAATTCGGTGGACAATTTACGTTGGCATGAATAGAAATCCATCTCGTTCACATAGTGCTACAATTTATCGAAATTTAGTACTGAATGACTATTTAAAATCTGTCAAATATGGACGCGTTTACAATGATTAAATAATTACGAAATTCTGCAATTTGAATTTTAGCTAAAACAGCATTTCTATAACGATGGCAACGGTCTAAGTCACATTTTTTTATCAATATGGAGACCTTTCGTCCCGAGTACCCTGGCCTAAAAGACCTATTGTACTGTGACCCTTTCATTTAAAATCCAAGTAACTCCTGCTGAATTTCCTGAAGGAAATTCAATAACCCTTTGAAAGCATTGCGTCAAACTGCTCCTGATGGGACGATTCCCGCTCTACTCTGTTTACTCTGCAAATAGACAAGTCCACCCAAGTCCCAAATTACACAGGTGGTAATTGAAGGGTTAATGTCCAGTGAGAAAGGGCGTCACCTTCCATAATTATCCATTAAGAGATCGAATTTATTTCAATGTTGGAGTATGTGTATAGAGAATATATGAAAGTCCGAATGAAGAGACTGATACTCCAAATGTTAACGATTACAAATCGTGTTAAATGTACATCGAAAAGTTGACTTGGACCGGGAATCGAATGGCGAAGTGCTGGGTTCGATTCTCGGTCCAAGTCAACTTTTCGATGTACATTTAATACGATTTGTAATCGTTAACATTTGGAGTATCAGTCTCTTCATTCGGACTTTCATATATTCTCTAATTATCCATTAGTTGGAAGCAAGAACTCCTTAGCTCTTTGTGTGGATGGCAACAGGAACAACTTACCTTGACAAAGTCCGAACATATAGGCACACAAGTATGTAAATATATGTAATTTATTTAAATGATCACAGTATTGTTATGAATTTTCCATCGAAATTCTTTAAAGGTGATAATCTGCTTATTAAAGAATTGGAACATTCATCGTACAATTAAATTGAGTTTTACAATTTCTCAGCCAATTATCGGAAATACTATTTACAAATTATAACTTGTTTTCTTTAAAGCTCTTTGTTTACATTTCCTTATCAGTTAATGTTCCTTGTGAACGTTTCCCAGCGCAAGTTACTACCTAAAGCGTCCTTGGTTCATACCCGCAAGTTATAGATGTTTAATCTTCAATATTTTATAATATAATTACATTACATTTGTGTTTTTCTTGTATTTCTTACGGGAACATCGAGTAGATAGCAGCGTTGAGATGATGGTCACGAGCTAATTGAATTGAAAGTCTGCAATTAGTGCAATGTGGTCGGATGGAAACACGCGACTTGGAAGCGCCGTGTCTTTCCGCAGAATCTCTTCATCCGGGAAGTCGATGTACCGTGTGCATTTTAAGCTAGCGTAGAAAATGTAATCCAGGCATGCTTTGAAGTCATCAACATAGTTAGTAAATTGGGGGGTTCCGCATGCAGACGTCAGCTGAAAGCGATGGAACAAAGAGGTACCAATTGACTTGCTATTATACTGAATAGCTCCATCGATCAAATACTTGTACACGTCGGATTCCGGGATGCTGTTGAAGTCGCCACAAAATATGAGAGACACTGATGCGTTATTGAACTGGAATTAAGTTGCTTTGCAATTAGATTCCTTCCAGATCCTTTGAATTCGTTTAAACAAGCTCACCTTCTTCGCCTCCTTCGTGTACATTACTTTTAGGTATTCCATACAGGCGGCCGTTTGTAGCAAACGCACGTTACTCGCCTCCGGATGATAAAACAGGTGGGTGTTTGCAACAATCAGCACCTGATTGCTGTTGCGACTTTTAAGGAGAAGGTATTGCATGGAAGAAGGTTGCTTCATGAATGTTTCACACGCATCACTGTCGCTTTCAATCAGTTTGAGAACATTTCGTAAATTTCGGTTCGTTTTCACTTCCGCGCTGAAGACGATTTGACCTTGGCCAGCATAACTAAGTGAAGATTGATATATCCATGAAATTAACGAGTTTTGCTAGATTCTAGATCAGGGACGACCGACCCGTCGCATGCGGCCCGCGTTGAACCTCTGTGTGCCCCGCGGAACGAACAAGGACGAGAAATACCCGACGTTCATGTAATAGGTAAGGACCACCAGGGTTCTCCCCGTGCTTATACGCTGCCAGGGAGAGCTTGGGTTTACCATTAACAAAAACATCTGCAACGGACAAACTCGGGGAATTTCAGACTTCGGCAGTGGCCGACGCACGGGTATTCCACGTACTTGCCCCCCTGAGTAAATTTGGGTTGACCGTCGCTGTTCTAGATTAAGAACGGCCAACCCAAATAACCACTTTGAAAATATATGAATACTCGTGGGTACCACCCCTAGAAAGCTCAGACTATGGTGGTCCTTACCTACTACATGAAGGTCGGAACTTCCCCGCGGGCCTTATTTTTTTAGTAAATTGGGAGAGGTGTGTGTGAGTGTGTAATGGTAGTAGTGGTCTATGGGCACATTTTACTCCGAGTACCGTGGCCTAAAAGGTCTAATTTAGAATCCAAGAGACTCCTGGTGAATTTCCTGAAGAAAATTCAGTAGCTCCTCCCTTAGAGGCGTTGCAATTATGTCTGAGGGTATTAAACTGCTCCTCTTCCATATGCGCGTGGGCCTTGGGTTGGCCGTCCCTGTTCTAGAACTACAGGCTCACCCGAATCGACTTTTATTGTAGAATATTGCCAATCCTTCTGGAATTCGATTGCCCTTCTTATTATAAATGCTTCCAAAATTGATTTTGTGGAACTCCGGGCGGAAATAGAACGAATAGATTTTATTGTCCACCTCTTGGCAGCAGATCACATCCGCATTGTAGCCGAAGAGTTCCTTGAGGAGCAACTGCTTCCGATAATCAATTGCAAGGAACTCAATGGGGCAGTAGGCGAATTGCTCGTTCGCATAGCGGCAAGATAAGGTGTTATAAGAAACCACTCTGAACCTGCAATTGCATTCAGCAATCAATACATAGTCAATCAATCTCTGATAAGACTCGTACTGGTTTCCAGTGAGAAATGTTGGCGTTTCGTTGTGTCGGTCTTGGAAGGGGCAATAAGGCACTATGGGCATCACGCAAACCTTGCAGTTGGAGACCACTTCGTAGGGTTCGCCCTGACTGAATAAGTTTCTTGGCAAATAGACGAATTTAATGTAATGATCGATGTCGTCCTTGGTTACGCCGTAGTGGTATTCGGATCCCAGGTGAATCCAATTCTGCTTATCGACTGACTTGTACCAGAAGAACTTGGATTGCTCCTGGTTGGCCAACACTGCTTTGAACAGTGAGGGCTGGACTGCATGCCCTGAGTAGATCACTTCTGGCAGTTTGATGCATTCGACGAATGGGGCATTCACGACCACTTTGAATGTTCGATCCATAATCGTCAACGATAGATGTCTGCACCTCTGCAAGTACTTTAACTCGGTGCTATCAGGCAGCGCTTTGCCACGACTCTTTAAGCTGATCTGGAGATTAACGTCAGCGAAGTCCGCTTGGTTTTCCTTATCCGAAGCACCCTTAAGGTGGTTGTGAAGAATTTTCTGCAACTTGTTGAAAGTGTGCTTCAGCAAAGCGCCCAGGGTTTCGTTCATCTGCCTCAGAGCGACCACATGTTCGGCGATGGGTTTGTACTCGGTGGAAGCATCAATTTGCATTTGGAATGAAAGAGTACAATGTCCATTCCATTCAAAGAAGCGAAGATCTGCTTGGGGAGTGGTGTCTTTGGTTTCTTGTAGATCAGTGATTATCGGAGGAATGCTCAAAGTTTCGCCTTCCATTTTCAATTAGTTGCGCGGCAAATTGATGGCTATATAATTTTACAAAAATATTTCCAAATTAATTTGTTGTTATGCATTTGGCACGTAAATTTTAGGTTATGTAAATATCAAGGTTGTCAAGGTTGTATCTCGAAAATATTTGTTTTTCAAACAAATACATCAACAAATACACCGCACTTCTAGAATCTTCTAGCTTTTTTATTGAGTGCGGGTACCTTACTCAGAGGACCCGCCGCACATAGGACACACCAATGGGTCCTTTGTGCAGCCTCTTTGAACAGCTCTCACACCTCTTGCAAGATGTAATGTAATAGTGATGTAAGAATGTTAATGTATTAGGTAAGTTGTTAGTAGATGATATTAAGAAACTATGTAAGCAAGTACCGTAAGTAGGACGATTAGATGTATATAAGGTGGGCCCATGGATATAGTGAGGAGAGAAAGTGATAATCACTGAGTGGGTGATAATCATGTAGTATAGTGATAGCCCTGCAGCGGTGAATTGCTGCATATCAACAATAAGCCAGTAAACCCACAAAGTGTCTCAGTCACCCATGCGCCCGGGCACCTACTGCCTTTATATGGCGATCCTGCCTTTACAGTGGTGAGCAAAGTCTAAGACCTTGCTCAGTGGGTAGGAGATCTGTTGCCTCATAGTTAGAATCTTCCCATCAAAAATTATGTTCTTGATGAGAGCCATAGCCGGACAGACATAGAACATGGTTGGCCGACTTCTTGTCTTCAAGAAGGTGCTTGTTCAGGTGACAGTGACCTGTGTACAGCCCTGTAAGGATCCTGAGTTGAGGGCGACTTAGGCTGATGAGATCCTTAGCTCGTCTTCGACTAGGGATGATGCTTGTCACCCTGGTTAGATGACAACCATTTCTTATTGTGATGCATATTCCTTGCTGATCAATCGACATGTTAGGAATGTCAAAAACAAAACTGCATCTTGTTTACCCTCATTTTACTGATATTTTCCATGAATTGACTTGGCAAACTAATCTAAAAGAAATCAGGCCGAACATACATCCTCGTCTTTCTCTGACCAGCCATTTGAAATGATTTTGTTTTCTAATCGAATAGAAAGAGCCGAATGCAATTGATTGGCATATAAAGAGGCGAAGCCTGGTTGTCTGCCACCTGGTGCAGAGGAAATCTGCCCCCTCCTAAATATGTTCTTTCAATGTATAATTTACGCCAATAATAAAAAGCTAATGCTCAAGTGAGGGACAAGGACGAGGAATACCTATCTTCAAGTGACGGGATCCAGGGTATTCCCCGTACTTGTCCGCCAGCACTGTTTACGGATACGGGATTTGACAAATACCATCTATGAACGGAATCATACGAATAATCATCATTTTGCTGCCCAGCGCGGCCCGCAATCACCCCACCCCCCGCGCTACGCTACTAGCACATAATCATTAACATTAGTTCTGCGACGTGGGCGAGTAGCTGGACGACGTCGACGAGAAGCCCGGACTGGTCGACGAGTAGCTGGGCGAAGTGGGTGAGTAGCCGGGCGACGCGGGCATGTAGCTGGGCGACGTGGGCGAGTAGCCGGGGGACGTGGGAGAGTAGCCGGGCGACGCGGGCATGTAGCTGGGCGACGTGGGCGAGTAGCCGGGGGACGTGGGAGAGTAGCCGGGCGACGTGGATGAGTAGCTGGGCGACGTGGGTGAGTAGCCGGGCGACGTGGGTGAGTAGCTGGGCGACGTGGGCGTGTAGCTGGGCGACGTGGGCGAGTAGCCGGGGCTGAATGGCGTGTACCACGGCGACGGCGGCAAGTAGATGGGCGACGTGGGCGTGTAGCTGGGGCTGGTTGGCGCAGTGCAGGGTGCCGAGTTGTCCGGACTCGTGGGCGAGTCGTTCGGGGTGGTCGAGCTGTAGTTGGCCGAAGAGGGCAAGTCGCCGGGTGAGCTCGACGAGGGGCCCTGCGAGGCGAGCATGAGGGACGGCGATTTGGGCTGATAGTTCGGAGACACTGGGCTATGTGACGGCGACGTGCCGCTTGGCGTCGACATGATCGCTGACTGCAGAATCGCTGACCAGCCGTAGGCGAGAACGCCGGTCCGCTGGGCGACCGGCAAATGGGGAATTTACACCATTATCCGTGTTTACACTCGGTACTTTACAAAACTTCCTTAAGTTACTTCAACACCATGAACAAATACGAATTGGACATTTCACGAATGACTTTGGCTGAAAACTTTCCCCTATGATATGGGGACCAAAATGTAATAGTTTTTTTTCCAATCAGGAGTATTTTTCAAGGGACTGGCATATTCTTTCCCTAAAACGGGATTTTCCTATAACGAGCTTTTGCTGTATCTATTATCTATACAAGAGCGATAAAAGAGATGTAAATTGAAGGATGAATCGATTAATCTTCTGTAGCATATAGATTTGGATAGAACTTTACTTTAGAACCCTCATATAAATTGTTGGCATAGCATAGGATAGAAGCAATGATAGTTTCAACAAATAATGGGCTCTAATTACAATTGTTCAATTGGTAACATTAGCAATTGTTGCACTAGCTGTACTGAACAAATAGTTGACTCTGCAGAAGTCATTCGAAGCGCTACAATCACAATGGCGTCATCAGTTATGCCGAAGGTTCTACAGTTAGGCGACAAGTTTCCCAATTTCAAAGCAAATACGACCATTGGGGAAATTGACTTTCACCAATGGCTTGGAGACTCGTGAGTAAAATGATTTCTCGTTTGTTAAGCCTTATCAATTTTGAATGGACTTAACCTCCGAAATATTTCATCTGATAACAGTTGGGGAATCTTGTTCTCTCATCCGGCTGACTTTACTCCAGTATGCACAACCGAGCTGGCTCGCGTCATCAAGCTTTTCCCGGAATTTGAAAAGCGCAATGTCAAACCAATTGCGTTATCCTTGGACACGGTCGCCAACCATTTGGATTGGTCAAATGACATCATTGCCTACGCGCGTCAACCCCAAGGACCATTTCCTTATCCTATCATTGCTGACGACAAGCGCGAATTATCCGTGATGCTAAATATGCTCGATTTAGATGAGAAGAACAACGAAAATCTGCCCATGACTGCGCGCGCTGTCTTTATCATTGATTCGACAAAGAAATTCCGACTATCACTCTTGTATCCAGCTACAACTGGAAGGAATTTCGAGTGAGGAATAGAAATATGAATGCGTTTAGTATTGCATCGACGAATGTTTTGAATTTCTAGTGAAATTCTGAGAGTCATCGATTCAATGCAGCTCACAGACAAGTATCAAGTTGCTACACCGGCTGACTGGGTACAAGGTGGAAAAGTAATGATTCTACCGAGCATATCTAAGGAAGATGCCAATGAAAGGTTTCCTCTCGTCGAAACATTCAGCATGCCATCTAAGAAAGAGTATTTGCGTGAAACGCCTCTTCCTTGAATAATCTCTTGTCATTTTATTTGCTACTATGTATTCATATTATTTCTTATAACAGCACAATACAAATATGAATAATCGTTTTCAGACAATGGGATTTTAAAACCTCATTCTGCATTATTTTCCTTTTTAAGGGGGTCTGCAGGACCCTCTACCCCGAACATCCCGACCGAGTGTGCTCTTAACCTCCCTCTTTTTTATGTTGGGGGGGAAATCTTCAAAAGAGACTTCGTGCCGGATTCGCCCCTCGAGCGCGCAGTGCGTATTCTCCAGAGAAGCGCCTACCAACTAAAAATCCACCAACTTGCTCAGCAGGTTATCTACCCCGGAACCGCCTTCTCGGCATTACATCAGGGACGGTAGCCCGGACCCCGTTTGGGGGAACTCACTGTCTTCTTTTCGAAATCACCTCTCCCCATTGCTTAGCAATTTCGTTACCTTGCTCCTCGACCTTTACAAAGGTCGTGATGGCGTCCCAGGCCTCGGTACTTCCGAGCACCTTGCCCACTAAGTTGTTTGGGTACGCAAGTCCGGTTCCCTCTCAGCTTCCCACCTGGTGCATTGAAAAAGGTGTGCTCCGCAGTGACCGGGTCGGCTCAGTACCAGCACTTGTCAACTTCCGCCTTTTTTTGCTACGTCGGGATACGTCTACCTTCCGGTTCCTAGCATCTCGGTCCTTTTGGCCTATTCCGCCATTATTCACCTAATCGTCTCATGTCTTCAAAGAAGTGCCTCCTGCCCTAAGGTTGCCTTCCGTTACACCCTTAGTGTGATATACTCGTCTACTGTGCTGAGGAGTTTTATCCTCTTCTAAGCAGTACATGCATAGTGGGTCTTCGCGAAGACTCACTTTAGATAGGTGCTTGTTGAGCTCGCAGTGAGCCCTAAGAGTCTTGCACGTTCCCAAGAGAGTGCATGTCGATCAGAGGTACTTTATGGTTTTCTCCCCAGGGATACTTGGAATGATACATTCCCGGTGCTCGTTCCTATTCCTTCTCTGTTTCTGTTGATACTAAGGTCTTCAGAAATAATAGGAAATAGTTGTCATCTGCCTGATGAAGACACTGTGTTATCGAAACGCGTTGCAAGAGCAACTACAAAGCCTTTTAAACTCGACTTCTGCAAATTCGTTTGCTTTTCGTTATGGAGTTTAAACTATTAAATGCCACTTCCATCAATTGTCTTCAGAAATTTTTTTCCTACCTCGAGGGGGATTCCGCCTTACAAATTTGCTTCAGGTAGGCTCTAAAGACTCCGTGCCCAGGATTGAACCCAAATCACTAGACTCGAGAGCCATTTGCGTTACCGCTCGACTTCCATAGCTGCCATGATGTACTTCTTCCTGTATTTTCGGAATAGGCCGCAGGTAGGGAAGGGACCAGAAATGGGGATTGCGGCTGCCTCTTTCGCAAGGCACTCCGCATGCTTTAATTGTAACTCAAGAGACATGGCACATCACTAATAAAATAATTGCAATAAATAAATAAAATTGAGTTCAAATAAGGCTAACCTAATCATAGAATGGCGACTTAAATAAATTAGAATAAGTAATGAGATTCATCAATCAATTTCAGCCGTTGGCAGAGGTAAGCAATGCCAATACAGACTGTTAGCGTAATTGTAAAGATGGTGAGTCCCTCTTTGAGTTTCCCTAGCTGCGTCGGCGATCCCTGGAAGAATCAGTTTCCCACCGATCACAATTCGTCCATAAATTGATGAATATTGTGTATATGGTCACCGAAGTCAGTGGCTTCGCTTCCTACAAATGTGTCATGATGTTCCACGACTTCGTCAAACGTTAGCACTCCATCTTGATCGTCATCACTCGATTCGAAGAGATGTTCAACTTCTTCTTCGGCTATTTCTCTGTGTAAGGAATGAAACTCGTCAATAAAAGACTAAGATCATTCTTGGTAAGACTTGCTCATTGCTTGGCACTATCCAAGACAGAATTTCACTTCCAACCAGTTTCCCATCCTTATCCTTATCAAGTTCATTGTCAAACTTGAATTTCTCCACCATAACCCATTCCTTATCATGCTGGAGCGCCCTATCGCCAATGTACTCCTGGAAACTGATGCCGTTATCTTTGTCTGTATCTTTATTATTCAATGTCTGTTCTAAAATATGAGGAAGCATGGTGGGATTTTCTTCGGGATGTGAGAACGCCAGCCATTCGTCCCCTTCCAGTATATTATCTTTGTTGAGGTCGGCAGCCAACCACATGATTTTATCATCCGCAATCAGCTAAAATGGGTGCGATTTCTCAATAATATTACTGCCAACTAGCAGAGTATCAACAAACTTGTTCATTATCCATTGCCTCTTCTTCCTGGCTCTCCTCCATTCCGTAGGTATCTGACAGGTACTCCTCCCAAGTCACTTTTCCATCTTCGTTCGAATCAGCATCTTCAAGCCGTTCTTTCGCTTCTTCTTCAGAAAGCATTCTAAATTCATATTGCAGGATGATGCTACCACTGTGATTATCGCAGTAATGCGATATATATACCTGAATGAACGAAGAATCCATGACTTTAGTTCCCGTTTATCTATGGATTGATCGCCATTCAAATCCATGTTAGTTAGAAGAATTCGTAGCCGTCTGACGCTCTCCTCCTTGCTCAAGTGATCAAACTCGTCGGCGACCTTTGCAGATCCCAAAATTGCTTCATGATCGAACTCATTATTGTGCTCATCGCTTGAAATATGCGATTTATCTCTAGGACTGAAGGCTCCATCCTCTTCCCGTTCTTTATGCAATTGCGGACTGTGTGAATGCATCACTGCTCCATGCACCAGTGTTATCAAGGATATGTATGACAATAGAAGGCATATCCTTTGATTCATGCTTGACGTTTGTTTAATCAATCCAAATTATTGCAATTCAATGTATTATGTTAATTTTAAATCAAAACCTAACCAAGCTGTCTCGACTCGTCTGGTTAGCAAATTCGCTCGCAGATGGCAATGAAATTTACCCTTAGAATTTATATGACTACATAGGCATTCACAGAAGGACCATTCTGGCCGAGGATTGCGTCTCGGCATTATATTGCCAACTAGTTGGAAGGGATTGATTTTTTGGAGAGGATCCCAAACTCAGGAACCACTAATGTTAATATTAGGGCATGATAAGGATAATACAAGCTCAATGGAGGATAACAGAATGGCTAACGGAAGTAACATGATCTCCAAAAACCACAAACTCATCTACACATCAATAATCAGATTGGGGTACGGCAGGCGATCATTCGGGCAGTAGCGTAGCGTGGGGGGTGCGGTGGGAGCGGCCGCAGTGGGGGGCACATTTAGAGGGCGGCATAATGTTTATAATCGGTATGATACATATCATCAGTGAGCAGGCAAGCACGGGAAATACCCGCGGTCTCGTCACTTGAAGACAAGTAGTAATGGTAGTAATAGGTAACTTTTTCGAATGTTGTTGTTAGTGTTAAGAACTTGGGTGTTATCTTTGATGCTAAGATGAGGTTTAATTTACATGTCGATATGATTGTCAGTAAGTCCCTTCAACGT
>JAOEHK010009338.1:9720-32115 GCA_025447835.1 Labidoglobus nevermanni
TACAAAGTGCACCTAGGCTTGGTTTTCAAGTTTCAGCCATCGGCAATCAACGAAGGAGTGGAAGCATCCGGGTATCGGATTCACTTCCAACCTCGTCAGAGTAATGATTAAGTAATTTAATAAATGATCACGATTCCTCAAAATGGCGGGTTAATTAGCACATCCAACGCATTACTTCCAATTGGATGACCGTGTTGAGATTGAAAGTGAATATTTGGAGTATAGAAGACGTTCCTTATGTTCAACCCATGCAAAACGCCTCTCCGTATTCGCGGTTTCCGCTTTCTTTTGGACGTAATCTCCGCGAATAAGGAGCTTTTACTGAAATGATTGATTGTAGCAAGTGGACCAGATGGGAGCCGTGGTAACTGTATTGAGCACTTGTCGAATCAACAAGTATTCAGTATCTACCGTTAGTGGGCGAATGGCGCGTTGCCTGGATACGCAAATTGGCGGCAAAGTGGTGCAGAGCGGGGCGCAATGGTGACGAACGTGAATGCGAATTGAGGTTATGCTATTGCAGCGTGCGCTCGCTTTATGTTTGCATTACACGGCACATGAGGCATAACTGCAGCAGGCAACAATATCGTAATCCGTTTTCACGCTGCTTTTATTCGTAATAAAACGAAATGGAATGTTGTGAACCTTCTCGGGGCAGCAGCCCGGCTCCCAACTCGTTATGCGGCGCTCATAAAATTCGGCGCACCCTTTGGCAAGCTGCTTCGCCGTAGAAATGTGGGCACCGCGTGTCGTCAGCTCTCGCTCGAATCGGCCCATCTCCGACCGCTTTCTTCAAATCGTATCGAAACAATTACGCGACTCGCGTCCAGCATATCTCCGTGCCTTTCGATCGCAATGAGAGTTCAGGTGTCTACACTCTGCTAATGCATGCAGCACACGCCGAATAATTTTGCATGCATTTCGTACCCGCCACCACTGCCATTTGTATTGCAATCCCATCGGGTGCGAGAGGCCTTCCTTGGATTATTCCTCGTGCTGCACTCACGTGCGTGTCATTATCGGGCGATTAGCTTTGTCGGCACCGGATTTGCATCTGGCCACCCCTTCTCTCTCGCATCTCGCGTGATTAATGACGTTTTGATGAAATTGGCCAACGTGTGCGGTTGCGCAGAGGTGAAACGAAGGGCATGTGGTTGCAGACGCGCGATAAATGCGCGCCCCATGTAGATAAACACGTTTGAATGCGATGTCAAAATTGGATGCTGCGAAAAGGGATGAAAACGGATATGATTCGCGCGGCACAATGCGGCTAGGACAAACACTCTGATTCTGTGTTTGATTCGGTTTCAGTTTTCCAATCGCTCGCGCATCTACAGGGCGCACCGCGAACGGCTCGCCGACGAGCGTTCGACGCGCTACGGAATCACCCTGTGATGCGGGCTATTGAATGGGAGCAGCACGAATGCGCATTATCTCGAGGGGTGAACGACGGCCAGTCTTGGCAGACGGATGGAAGACGGTACGGCCGTAATCCGGGGCGAGCGCGCAATCGAGCAGAAGCGAGCCGGGCCCCGGCGTCTTTGACAGCGACATCGTTCGCTTTTTGTCCATTTTTAAGTTGCCCAATCTCGGCGGCTAATTGGATTTCGGCGTGCGCAGATTGGCGGAATGGAAGGGAGGGAAAACAGGCGGCCTATGCAAACAGCGGCGCGGCCGGAAGTCGGATCATCGATCCCGATATCGATCCGCGTAATCCTCGTCGCGCAGATGTGCGTCGATGACCAATTGAGGTTATGTCATCCGAGTCGCGTGCGAAAGGGCGCGCAATTTGTCTCGCAATTGAGCAGTGCGCGCGCGCACTCGATTAATAACCTCTCGCCATTGTTCGCCTAATGACGCCGCCATTTATTTTGCGCGCGAAGGGTTACCTGCCGCCGAAAGGGTTGCCGTAATGGGGAATTGATTTTGATGGCACCGTCGTGACAATTGCGCAATTATCGGCGGCGCGAATGCAAATGCGGGAAGATGTCGCTGCGATCGACATGCGAAGACGGGCTGTGAGAATGCAGCATTGACCTTTCCCGTCAAGCGAGCGCCCATTGTGCGCGTTATTATTTTTTGCGATTGCCAGAACACCTCCGATGACTCTCGCATCCGGCAAGACGCCGCCTGGCGCGCAGCCACCCCAAAGATGCGCCCGGCGCGGCCGAGAGGGCGCATTGTTCGCGCGCCCGGCGGCAGCAACCCTTGGCGGAGGGGTGCATGCGCATGTGAAAGACAAAAGGCGGACGGAAAGTGTCCCAGGTCGAGAGATGTGCCAATTGTGATCTAGATCGCCGCCACCTGGCGGCGGGCGCGCTCGTTGCGCAGCCAGCCGGAAGGTGAGAGGCTCTCGTGTGGTGCATCAAGTTTTCTCAATTGTTCGAAATTAATTTCGTTACCGTGGTCGGGCCGCCGCTGCTCCGGCCGCTTTTTTGCCGCCGGCACTGATGGCGCTGATGGCGGTGATTGGGGATTTGCGGGATGCCGTTGGCGGTTTCCGTTGGCCGGATATGCAAATGCCGGGAATCGATCCGCTTGCGAAGGCATTGATCTTTCGGGGTGGCTGCGCGCCCAAGTGGAGCGCGATCGGCCGATCGATAAATCGATGCCGCGTCAGCGCGCTGAGCGCTTTACGATCGCCAAGATGGCCGCCTTATGACCTGCTAATCGGCGATAAATAATTCGCCAGCGACGCGACATGCGCAGGGGCGCCGCTCGAAGGGCGGAAGAAAATGCGGAGATGGGCTCCACTTGCATTCGCAATTTATGGTTACGATAAATTGCCAATCACGGCGTGCCAAGTTGCTGCAGCACGCGATACTGCCTTCCATCAGATATCGGCTTAGGTCACACTTGGTTTGCTCTGCCTCTCTAGTGCAGATGAGAATTGGTGTGAATGAGTCAGTAACACATCAGATTTCACGTTAGATTACGTGTATTGGCTCAGGTTGGCTCTCCTCGTGGCTATTGCCATTAGAATCATGCTGGTTTGTCCCGTATCTCCGAATTGGCGTAAATGACTCCGTAAAACATTAGATTTCCGGTTAAATTACAGGTATTGGCTCAGAATGTGTTGTCCCCTAAGGCAAATGCCGTCCGAATAAGATTTTGTGTGAAAAAATGAGTAAAACATCAGATTTCGGGCACAGGTTACAGCTAATGGCTTAAGTTACTTGCTTTACGTATTTTGTCATCAGAATAATGCTTGTTTGTACTGTAGGTGAGAATTTGAGTGAACGATTGAGTAAAACATCGGATTTCAGCTATAGGTTACAAATGTTTGGTTGCCTTGTGGCAATTGCAATCAGAATAATGCTGGGTGCTTCTCTATATGAGAATTCTGATGAATTAATGAGTGAAACGATAACGATTTTAGTTGTAGATTACAGGTATTAGCTTAGATTAGCTGTCCCTCTGTAAATCGCAATTAGAATCATACTGGCTTGTCATGTATCTGAATATTAGCATAAATAACTCAGTAAAACATCAGCTTTCACATATAGGTTACAAGTATGAGCTCAGATTGGCTGTCCATCTATTAATCGCCAATAGAATCATGCTGGTTTGTCATGTGGATGAGAATTGCAGTGAATTAATGAGATAAATATCAGATATCGGGTATAGATTACAGGTAATGACTTAAGTTGGTTGTCTTAACGAATTTTGTCATCAGAATAATGCTTGTTTGGACTGTAGGTGAGAATTGGTCTAAATGATTAAATAAAACAAGAGATTTAAGATTAGGTTACAGATGTTAGCTAAGGTCGGTTGGCTTTGTGTAAATCGCCATTAGAATCATGCTGGATTGTCCTGTATCTGAGATTTGGCGTAAATGACTCAGCAAAACATCAGACTTCAGGTTAGGTTACAGTTTGGCTCAGGTTGTCTGCCCTTACGGATATTCCCACCAGAATAATGCTACTTTATTCTGTAGATGAGAATTGGCGTGAATAAGTCACTAAAACATCAGATTTCAGGTCTTGGTTACAAGTATTAGCCCAGATTTGCTGTCCTTGTTAAAAATCTTAGTAAAACATCTAATGTCACGTTAGATTGTGTGTATTGGCTCAGGTTGGTTCTCCTCGTGGCGATTGCCATTAGAATAATGTTAGTTGGTCTTCTGGATGAGATTTCAGGTATAGATTACAGATATTAGCTTAGATTAGCTGTCCTTGTGTAAATCGCCATTAGAATCTGAGATTTGGCATAAATGACTCAGTAAAACATGAGTTTTCAGGTTGGGTTACAGGTATTGGCTCTGGTTGTGTGCCCTTACGGATATTCTCACCAGAACAATGCTACTTTGTACTTTGTACTAAGACCGGGTGTGAATGATTGCGTAAAACATCAGATTTCATGTTAGGTTACAGGTATTGGCTCAGGTTCGTGACAATCGCCATCTTGTACTGCAGCTGAGAAGTGGTGTGAATGATTGAGTAAAACGCCAGAATTCCCATTCGGCTGGGTGTAGGACTGGGTGGCACTGTGGATGGGACGTGGATGTAACGACGAAGCGGGCGCAATGGTCATGTGTAACGAATGGCATTTGGGGCAGTGTGAAACATCTCAATTCGAGCACATTACCGCAGTCGGGCTGCGCCCCGACCGGCAGCCGTAATGATATTGTGAGCTGGGAGCGATTGTGAGCGAGGTCGCGTCCTGTCCTACCTGCCGCCGGCCTGGCATGCCTTAGCCCCTAATGCGCCGCGGCGCGCATTGATCGCGAGCGACAAAGGGTTGCGCCAGATCGATACGCCGCCGATACGGGGCAGCGCCCCCTGCTGCCGGCGCACTGACGGCGGCTATGAATTTATGATTAGAGCGGCTCCCAGCGAACACGCTCGTTTATTGAGTGCGGAACAACGCGCCCGAATGTGTAACAAATCACTGATGAACTGCGACATTTTGGCGTGGCGCGATCATTTGTCGATCGATCGATCGGCCGCGATCGCGCCGATGGGCGGGATGGCCGGGATGGCCGCCGGATGCCGGATGCAATCGTTGACTCGGCGACGCATTCATTATTCATTGCGCGCTCGATCACTCCCTCGGCCCTCGGATATGCAATGCGTATCCATTTCGAATCGATGCGAGCGCAATTTATGCTAAATTTATGTCGCAATCTGCTCGCTCATTTCAATGTCAATCGATTTGCACGCCGGCGCGATCGCCCGAATGGCCGAATTGTAATTTTATACGCCACACTCGCAATCGGATGTCATCTGGATGCGCGACGGTTTCGTCTGCCTCGTGGATGCATTTCAGCGAACCGTTCCCAATGCTCTCGTGTCTGTCAAATCCGATAACCGGGGGAAAACCAGGACCTATATGCGAATATCGTCCCAACAGGCAAAATCATCAAATCGCCATTTCGGAGCTGACCCTGCCTCAAATAGTGCAGCCTGCTACTAACATGACCTTGACGAAGGAGAGGCAAAAACATTTATAACATATATACATTCCATAATTCATTTGTGTCCAAGCTACAATTACAGATTATAGAAGCTAGGAAGGAGGAGGCTGAAACACGAACCCAACATCCTATTGAGTTTGACATAACCCTGGGAAAAGCAGTGACTATATGCGAATATCGTCCCAACAGGCCAAATCTTGAAATCGCCATTTCCAAGCTGACCTTGGCTCAAATAGTGCAGCCTGAAACTGACATGACCTGGAATAAGGAGAGGCAAAGACCATTATGGCAGGAAAGGAACAAGAGATCATTCTGCAAGCTGCAATTACAGATTTATAAAGAGTTTCGTTTGGTAGGAGATGACATTCCCATAACCTTGAGAAAACTAGTGACTACATGAGAATATCGTTCTAGAGGGCCAAATCTTCAAATCGCAAATTCGGAACTGAGTACCATATTAGCAGGTGACATAGGCTCAAATAGTACAGCCGGGAACTGAAATAATCTTGAAGAAGGAGAGGCAAAGACAATTATGAGTGGAAAAGAACAATTAGCAGTATTCTGGTGGATTAGTAGCAAAAGGATCATTTTCTGAGTGACAAACACAGATATATGACGAGGTTGGGAAGGAGGAGGCTAAAACACACATTCAACATTCTCTGGAGTTTTGTTTGGAAGGAGATATCATTCCCATAACCTTGGAAAAGCAGTTTCTATCAGTTCTGGGAGGTTGTCTGTTTACTATATGGGAATATCCTGCCGTCAACAGGTGACCTTGGTTCAAATAGTGCGGCCTGGATCCGAAATGACCTTCAGCAAGGAGAGCCAAAGACAATTTTGACTTGAAAGGAACAATGGACAGTATTCCGTGGTAGTGTTTAGAAATTGTCATTTTAGAGCTCAATACAATGTCAGGAGCCCACGAAGGCGAGACAAAGTCAATTATGATTGGAAAAGAATAATCTGGTGGATTAGTAGGAAAGAGATCATTGTGTCAGCTACAAACACATATTTATGTCGAGGTTGGGAAGGGGGATCCTCTGGAGTTTGTTTAGCATTCTGCGCATTTGTCAAGTCATTGAGTTTTGGCAATGGAGCCGAAAAGGGCGCTCAAATTTGTATCATTTACGAGCGATTTGAGAGGCTCGCCTTTGACAGTGTCAACTGTACTCGTTGCGCGACATCTAATGGCGATTTGAGAATGCCAGCGAGCAGCTCGAAACTGCTAGTTGGGCCACAAGTCGTTGCGAGGCGAATCACTCGATGGCCGATGATGCTTATGATGATGATGGAGCGAATGCGCGTGTGAATAGTGGCAGAAAGGAGGAAATCGGATTTTTCAAGCCCACTTCCATACAACTCGCTCAATGCGCGCACCCTCGCTCTCTCTCGCTCGCTCACAACTTCGTGCTCGCACAATAATGGGGAGCGCTCACCTTTTCAAATGCGCTCTGCATTGTGGGCGAGCCGCCCCTGCCCGCCCGGCCCGGCGTTGCCGAGCATGCACCGCTTTCCACCGGATTTCGTTACTGTTGCTGCTGCTGCTATTTGTTCAAGCATTTTATGCGTTTTGTGGGCCGCAAGCGGACGCAGACGACGCCGGCCCAGAGATGGTCGAGCCGTTCGCAAATTGCTCGCATTCGCACGTTTGACCTTGGCAGCGGCGTGCCCAGAGATGGCGCGCCAAATGAGCGCCATTCACAAAAAGGCGCACAATGCGCGCGACAACACAATGGGCAGATTACAATAGACAAAGTAGCATGCTTACTGTCACGTCACATTAGCAATGATGGATCGAGCGACTTTTTCCGAATCCGTGCGGTTGAGACAATTGCGAGCAATGTGGCAACATTGTGCCTCGCCGGCCATTGTGCAGGTACGCGCCGTGAGAATCGCGGAAATTGGGAGACGCCGTCTTCATCCGCTAGGACAATGCGCAGCGGAAATGAAAGAATCCCTCGGGCTCTCGAGAGGATGAGCCGAGTGGCTCTCGTTCACTCGCAGGATGCGTCTGCCAACACACACGCGGCGGTGGCGGGGGGATAAAGAGATTACATGTGAAGCACGCGTTGGTTTGGCAGCTTTGATTATTTCGAGCGCCCTCGGCGGGACGCCTCGCGCAAGAATGCGAGATTCGTGGCGACTTCCTGCGCGAGGCGGAAGCGGCGTGTTTGCATTCGCGGAGATTAATCGCGGATATGATGAATAGCCGCGCGACGTGCGCCGAGATAAATCACAAATTCCACAATAAGGAAGAAGAAGACGACGAGGAGGAGGAGGAGGAGGAGGAGGAGGAGGAGGAGGAGGTGATTAATGATCGGCGGTAAGTGGTCAGTTTGATGCAAATCATTGCACTTAATCATTGCCCGGACGTGGGAATCGCGGGACGCGGACAGGTGCGTCGCCTCCCGCCACCCGGAAACGGGCGACAGCCTTCCTCTCGCCGTTATTAATTACCGGCGGGCAGCGATCCGTTGCGCGCATGCGCAGGTAGCGAGCGGATAACGATGATTTCAATTAGACGCGTTTGTGGCCACCCTTGCGGCACCCCTTTCGGCCAGGTGATGAAGAAGCCGTCGCCGGGCGATTGTCCTTGCGAGGGTGGCGCGCCCGCCCAGCGGGGGGGGCTCGGCGCGGCCTTGTGACTTCTTGTTACCGAATGCAACAATGCATTCCTGTCGCCTCGGCGTCTGGCCGGAGGTGCGTGCTGCCAGACGTTGTGGCAGCAATCATTTCACTCGCCTCGAAGAAACTCGTCTGCTGCCCTCCTCCGCCACCTCCAACCTCTGCTCCTCGCCGGTGCTTCTTGTGGTTCTTTGTTGCGCGCCGTGAATATTTATTCGCTTCCAATATTTCCATCCGAAGAGAATGACTGATTAGGCAGGATGGGGTCGGGGTGCCCGGCCGTCTGCGGCGGCCGTTTCATCGGCGCCGACCCGTCTGGGGCGACGCGCCACAATGGGGGTCGCAGCATCTCGGCTGGGCGAGATGTGTCGCTGGGACAACACAGGTGTCCGTGAATAGCCGCTTTTACGTCCTCGACTCCGGCCCGCATTCTTCGTCTTCGGCCGTGATGCGTGAAAGCGGCTCCTTCGATGGAATGCACTTGACTGTGGTGCCCCCGCGCGCCGCGCCGCGCGCCCGCCATTACCGGCAATTCGCAGCGTCATTACAGGTTTCTATCGATCGCGCGCGCGCGCGCGCGAGCATTCCGGGTGTTAAAGGATTTGCGTCTGTTTCGCTGCGATGAAGATTGCGCTTCGGAATTGATTTCCGTTCCAATCTACGCGCACAATGGACGCATCCATATATGATCGGTTGCGTCACGCCCAAACGCGATCTGGCTGCACCTCGATCGCCTGCTTGCTTGCGCCCATCTGGAGCGACGCGAAACCGGGCAGCACAATGCCGCGCGCCGAAGGTGCCCACAATGCACCGGAAACCGAGGCAAACAAGAGGCGCAACAATGGCAACGCTGCCAGCGAGCGCAGCACCGATTTCGCCGGCGACAATAGGTGTGGTCAGTTTTCAGCGAAAACAAAATGCGCACCCCCACGTGCAGCCACCTCCGCCATTGTCTTGCGCGAACAATCGCCGCTGCTCGGCCGCCGCAGCGCCCTCTGGCGGCCACCGGCGGTAATGACCCGCGCGGCGTCGGCCGCAAAAAGAGGGCGATCGCATATTTAGGCGCAAATAATTCATGCGCCACCGAAGGGTGGCGCCGATTCACATGCGCACCCCTCGCCGCCGAACAATTGTAAACTGATTAAAATTCGAGCACCTTTCGCGCGGAGCGCGCGCAGCGCACACAATGGGCATTAATGAAACGAAGAAGAGCGCCGGATTTGTTTAAGCGAAACAAATAATCGTCCCATTGTGCGCGCGCCCCGGCCGCGAGAGATGGCACCAGGCGCAAGCTGCGCAGAGCTAATCCGAGGTGCGCGCCATCTCGGTGCGCGTGCTTAATGTGCTGGCACTAAGTTGGGGTGCACCATGATAGTCCGCTCCCCATCGGCCGCCAATCGGCCGGACAATATGCTCGCTGGAGTGGTGCGCGATTAATCTGTTTGCTTGCAACCCCCTCCCCCCCACTGCCCCGCCGCGGCCGGCGGGCTGGTGGACGCATGCGCGGCAGCGCTAAAATTCTTTATGGTTTTATTAGCGCTGTTAGCTTTTAGAGGCGGCCGCAGGTGAGATAAGAGCAGCTCGCATGCGCGCGCGCGATCTCACACTTGGAATATTTAATATTTATTATGACTCGTCCCGGGCCACGGGGGGCTGCTGCGGCTACCGACCCCGCCACTCCCCCCACCCGCCATCAGGCCGACTGGCAAGACGTACGATGGCGTGCGCCGGCAACGCGCGCGTTGAGGTTATGTAGACGCGCGGCGGCGCTCGTGTCGCGTCCGCTAGTACGCCGCATTCCAGCGTATGGAAATCGCCGTTTAATTTATCATCGCCGATTGCCATTGTGCCCCTAACATCGTCGTGTTAATTTTATTTATGTCGTCATTTATAATGCGCACTTCAAAGCAGATTAATCCGGAGGAGACACCAACACACACTCGCACTCAAGCGAAATCGCCATCGATAAATGAGGTTATGGCGCGTCTTTACAACCCCAACGTCGGCAGCACAATTATTACAACGCGCTTCCAGGAAGCGCGTCTCTCTCGCCATAAATGCAATGATGAAAGCTAAGCAATGTTGCCATTGCGACAATTGCCGTCTAGTGCCGTTTAGCTGTTTATTGCAGCGAAGAAGCGGCGAAAGCGGACGGCAATCAGGGCCGTAAATGTGCAACTGTCATTGGCGTCCGCTTGGCCGTGCTTAATTGCACGCCGCGCCGCCAGATGGCGCTAGGCGCGATCGCCGCATTGTTCGGCCGCGAAGCAATTAACGAAAAAGTTGATTTGTCATTGGCGCGTAATTGAAATTTTCTCCACGAGCGCGCGCGCGCGCCGCCGCCGCCGCCGAATAATTAGCGACGCGCTGAGGGTGGCTTTGACCGGCAACGCCGCCGACGAAATTCGAAACGAAACAATCGGCGTCACCCCCGCCGCGTTCCTGATTGCTACCGTGTGCACTCCCTCTCTCTCTCTCTCTCTCTTCGGCTCGAATTTGAAATTCGACGCACGCTCGCTGGGGTGGCGGCGACACCACCCCGCCAGTGTCAACACAATTAAACAAATGGCGCGCCTGTTGAGAAAATCGCCGCCAAACACAAACACTCGGAATTAATTTGTTTTCGCGTCACGTGCTGTTTGCGCGCTCGACGCCAACCACCCCCCAACCACCCCAGTGGCGACACGCTAACGGATTCGCGAAAACGCGTAATCGCTCTGCGAGTTAATGAAGCGCGATTTATTGGCAACGCCGCATTGTGCGGCGCCCTTCGCCATGTAAATCGAATCAATGGCATTTGTTTGTCATGTTATGATTCGGCTGGTTGTGATTCGCGCTGGGGGTGCCGCATCATGCGCACATCCCGTTTGCCTGACTCATGCGCGCCCTCTGGCGAGCGCGTCGCCGAAACGCCGAATCTTCGCGTTTTTCCCATTACGCGTAAGCCGCTTACCGATCCGGGGGCATTCTGCGGTGAGATGCGAACTTAATTGGACGAATTACCCCCGCGTTTTATCGCCGCTTGTTCATGCGCGCGCTCATCCCCTGCGACAATACGGCGCGACGATAATGACGGCGTTTGCATGACAATGCCAGCCGCCACTTGCGCGCCTGATAACCGCGCGCATGCGCAGGGGTGGCCGAAATGCAATTAAACTCGCCGGGGGCGGCGAGTGCGGATCGCTTAATCAGTCCGCATTCACCGCAACATTAATCACGCGGGCCACCCGTGCGGCGCGCGCGCATGCGCTGCCATGTGCTACCAGTTGCAATGGCAACGTCGCATGCGTCGGCGGCCATGATGAGCGAGCGCATTTCGCCGGCAATTATCACATTTTCCAATTGGCAGCGCGCGCTAAACAATGCCGGGACGGCCATTACGCTGATTAACGCGACGCGGCGACGTGTTTGCACTGAATTATCGCGCCGATAACAATAATGGACTTGTGAAAATGCTGCTGGAGCGGTGGCGCCCGCCTAACCTCCAAATTCGGTGCGTGTGTTGACGCAAGCGTGTTTGGCCGGCGACGCCCGGCGGCACGTGACCGCGTCTGGCACCTAGCGCCGACTACCTGTGTTTTACGCCATTGTTTGCGCGCGCAATTAGCGCGCCGACTCCGCCATCCGCCTGGCAAATGAACGACGGGCGACGCGTCTCTTATCGCCGCGCGCGCTGCCAATTTCCATCAGAATATTCATTTCCCCCGCCGCTTTGTTCGCGCCCGGCGTTAATTTCCGCCGAGAGCCGCGGCACAATCGGAGCCAAGTTTGGCCAACAAAATGCGCCGCCAACAATGCCGCCCGACGAGTCCATCCAGCTGCCATTCAAATGCGCGCCCATATTGCCCGAACGCAGTTGTCATTGTCATTGCGATTCGGTGCGTTGGCTAATTCCGGCAAACGCAGCGACTGCAGCCCCAAATACAGGTAGACCTCTCCTCGGCTCCCCAGGCAGATGCCGTTTCGAACAATATTTGCGCTCCGAAGCGCTATTGTCGCGCACAATGCAACTATGATGGCCTTGGACGAGGCAGTCGGTGTCACATTTGAGAGGGCAGCGGCTAGAACATGTATTTCTCGACTCAATGAACAAGAACAAGGAATGCAATTCATCTAGGTGTCTTTACAAGACCATAGGCAAACCAAATACGACAACTTCAGTCATCCTCAATGTGAACAGAAGAGGTTACAACAGTCTATAACAGGCTATGGAGGAATGCAGGTGTTCTTTGCTCAATAATACCAGTGAGGAACTGAAGTAGAAGACGTTGAAACAGAAGATGAAACACAAGACTGAAACACAAATCCAGCATCATTTTGAGATTTGTTTTCTATGAATTTAACAAATTTAGTCTTTAACGCATTGATTGTAGCCCTGACTATAGGTAAACCTCTCCTCTGCCTTCCAGGCAGATACGGTTTCATGTACTTCAAACAATATTTAGGTCCTGAATAGCTATTGTTGCTCACAATGCAACTACTGGCGAACCTGTCAGATCCGATGGCCTTGGATGAAGCATTTGGAGTCAGATTTGAGAGGTCATCGGCTATAACATGTATTCCTCGACTAAATGGAGAAGAACAAGGAAGGCATTCCATCTAGGTGTCTGTTCAAGACCACAGGGAAGCCCCATGCCACAATTTCAGCCATACTCAAGGTGAAAAGAAGAAGCTACAACAGTCTGCAGGTGTTCTTTGCTCGGAAAAACCATCGAGGAACTGAAGTCAAACAAATTGAAACAGAAGATGAAGGGTAGAGACATTAGGATAGAGACATACGAATAGGGGAGACTGAAACACTAATCCAATATCATTTGGAGTCTTGTTTTCTATGAATTTACCAAATTTAGCCTTTAACGCATTGATTGTAGCCCTGACTATAGGTAAACCTCTCCTCTGCCTTTCAGGCTGATACTGTTTCATATATTTCCAACAATATTAGGGCTCTGAATCGCTATTGTCGCTCACAATGCAACTACTGGCGAACCTGTCAGATCCGATGGCCTTGGATGAAGCATTTGGAGTCAGATTTGAGAGGTCATCGGCTATAACATGTATTTCTCGACTAAATGGAGAAGAACAAGGAAGGCATTTCATCTAGGTGTCTCTTCAAGACCACAGGGAAGCCACATGCTACAATTTCAGTCATACTCAAGGTGAAAAGAAGAGGCTACAAGAGTCTGCAGGTGTTCTTTGCTCTGAAAAACCAGCGAGGAACTTAAGTCAAACAGATTGAAACAGAAGATGAAGGGTAGAGACATTCGGATAGGAGAGGCCGAAACATATTTGGAGTCTTGTTTTCTATGAATTAACCAAATTTAGCCGCATTGAGTAGCTCCAAATACAGGTAAACCTCTCCTCTACTTTCCAGGCAGATGTTGTTTTATGTACTTCAAACAATACTTAGGTCCTGAATCGCTATTGTTGCTCACAATGCAACTACTGGCGAACTTGTCAGATCCGATGGCCTTGGGCGAAGCATTTGGTGTCAGATTTGAGAAGTCGTGTAGTTTTCGGGTCAGTGAATAAGAACAAGGAATGCAATTCATCTGCCAATCGTTACAATGATCACTGGAAAGCTACTCGTTACAATTTCAGTCATTCTCAAAATGAAAAGAGGAGGTCAGAAGAGGCAGCAGGGGTTCCTTGCCCATAAACGCCAGTAAGGAACTGGAATCAATGAGATTGGAGCAGAAGATGAAGGGGACGAGGCATTAGAATAGAGACATTTGGACAGAGGAGGATGAAACACAAATCCAACATCATTTAGAGTTTTGTTTTCTATGAATTAACATTCAACACCAAATTTAGCATTCAAACACATTGACTGTAGCCTCAACTATAGATATACCTCTCCTCTGCCTTCCAGGCAGATGCTGTTTCTTGTGTTTCCAACAATATTTGGGTTCTGAATCGCTATTGTTGCTCACAATACAACTACTGGCGAACCTGTCAGATCCGATGGCCTTGGGCGAAGCATTTGGTGTCAGATTTGAGAAGTCGTGTAGTTTTCGGGTCAGTGAATAAGAACAAGGAATGCAATTCATCTCCCAGTCTTTACAATGACCACTAGAAAGCTACTCTCTTCATTTCAACATGAATTGGGGTGGTTGGAACAGTAATAAGGTGTTCTTTGCTCAGAAACACCAGTGTGGACAATAGAATAGAGGCATTCGGATAGAGAAGGCTGAAACACAAGTCAAATATCATTTGGAGTTATGTTTCCTTAAGAATTAACATTCTCCTTATATCCTTATTCGGATACTACATATGTCAGGTTATCTGAGCTTTGAGTGGATAATTGAGGAAATGCATCTTCAAACAAGAGTATCCTGTTCATTCGAGAACGAGAAGAGAACCTTGTTGGGCAGTAATGAAAACACAAACAGCACGAAATGTAGCAGGGCAATGTCTAGTAATGGCATTTGAGCATTGGAATTATGCAAATAATGGTCCGAAATGGTGTCTCGTCTTGTTGACTAAGCCGGCCTAGCCGGCAGTCGAGTCGGGGTGGGCAGGGGCGCACATTATCGGTGCGGCTGGCCGGCTGGGTTTGTGTGCACACAAATCAATCAATTTAAAGTCGCCGCACAAAGGGGGCGGTAATTTGACAATGCGCGCTTACTTAGAACGGCTTTGGGCGCAGGTACGCGCGCCAAATTCCCGCGAAGCGACCCCCGGCTGGGCGAAGGGGTAGCAGCACTGAGATGACGTCGAGGCGAGGTCATCGAGTGGCCAATTGCGTCGCGATGTCGCGTTTGATGTGGAGCACCCTTGGCCGCCCACCCGGCCGTCAGAAATTAATTACGGCAGGGCTTGGGAAAAAGTGGCTCAATTTGGCGAGGGGCGCAAGAATTAATTGCCTTCCAATCGACATGAATCCGATGTATAATTTACATGTTTATTACGTCTAGTCTATGTACATGTCGATGCGAATTACAATGCGAGATGAAGCAGATCACAGCGAAACGATGCGACAGGGGGATGGCCGCCCCTAGTACATCACCGGCACCGGCCGCCGGACCTCGACGTCGGCGGCCGACGACGTGGGGCTGGAGCCGGGGCTGGACGAGGCCGAGTAGACCATCGGCGCGGCGAACATGTTCATCCCCATGCCGGCCATCGCCATGTGCGAGGGCGCGAAGCTCTTGGCCGGGTTCTGGTAGAGCGTGGAGTAGAGCGAGGTGACCACCGCGCTCGTGGTCGGCGTGCCCTTCTCGGCCTGCTGCTGCTGTTGCTGCTGCTGCTGCTGGTGGTGGTGGTGTCCGGAGGCAGAGGGCGCCAGGCGCGACATGTCGAACGCCGGGTTGAAGTACGGGTACGGCGCGGCGAGCGCGTCCATGGGCGGGAAGTAGGGCAGCTGCAGGTTGGGGAAGCCGACCGGCGGCGGCGGCGGCGCGCCCTTCAGCGCCTGCGCCTGCAGTGCGCCCTTGGGCTTGCGGCGCGGCCGGTACTTGTAGTCGGGGTGCTCCTTCATGTGGAGCGCGCGCAGCCGCTTCGCCTCGTCGATGAAGGGCCGCTTCTCCGGCTCGGCCAGCAGCTTCCACTCGGCGCCCAGCCGCTTCGAGATCTCCGAGTTGTGCATCTTGGGGTTGTCCAGCGCGATCTTGCGCCGCTGGATGCGCGACCACACCATGAACGCGTTCATCGGCCGCTTGATGTGGCCCTCGCCGCCCCCACTGCCGCCTGCGCCACCTGCCTGCGCGCTGCCCCCGTATTCCTCAATGACCTGCTGCTGTTGCTGCTGCTGCTGCTGGTGGTGGTGGTGGTGGTGGTGGAAGCTGTACATGCTGGCTGCCGGCACTGCCGAAGACATTGTTCTCGAACTGAAGAAGCGCACCGGAAAACCACCACTGCCCGAATGATGAGCGACCACTTTCCACGCCGCGTTTTATACGGCGGTACCTCGGAGGGGGCGACTCCGCCCTCTGCACGTGCAATTGGCGCGCATCGCCGCCGCCGCCCTTCAGCGACATTCCCGGCGCTCCCTAATGAACTCAAAGCTAACCTACAACTGCAAACTATGTCTGGCGATTATTGGACGTGCCATAAAGCTGTAAATATTAATAAAGGCGTAAACGGCAAACGGCGGCCTGTAAATTACCGGTTGACTCGGCCGGCATGATCTGGCCATCATTGGGGGTGCGCAGCCGCCTTTCGCAGATTGTCTACCATCTCGCTAAATCGCTTTACGACGCGCAGCGCGCTTCTCCGTAGGCCCCGGCCATTTATTGGCGGTGCGGGGCGGCATATAAAAAATGGTCGAGTTCTGGGAACGGGGGTGGCGAGCGCCATCGATTGATGTTTATTGCTCGCTTAGCATACGGCCAAATGCGCGCATTGTGGCCGAGGAGGCAAAGCAACGCGAATTGATATTCGCAGCGCTGAATGCGGCCGCCTTTCAGCCACCATCCCCCCACCCCCACCCGCTCTCCGTCGTCGCGACAATGTCGCATTTGAATTGTATATTTGTACGTCTTCTGTATGGGCACAAGTGCGCCGCTTCCACTCCGAACGGAGGTCGTCTGTCATTCCGCACCCCAACAACGCGCTCCCAATGCTAATTCCTGCTCTGCATCCCGACGCGGCGTCGGCGATCGATCAACAATCGCACGAGCTACCTCCGGTTAGGGTGTCGGGGGCGCAATCAGGTCGAATGAGCATGCGGGGGGTGCGATCAGCAGCGGTTGACCGTGTAATCACCCGGCGGCCCGCCCAACCATCGACACCAACCGCATGTAGATTGGCATGTCAGATAAACACCACGTCGGCGGCCACCCCCTTGCGCCTGGCGCGCTGCCGCTGCAGCCAAATGAAGACAAGCTGTCAGCTACTCGAAAAAACACCCTCGCGGCGGGCGCGAAGGGCGGCGCGGCGGTGCGGGGAGCGCAACAACAATGACCGGCGGTAAACGCTACGCGACTCATTGCCCATTCTCGAGTTGATAATTAATGAATGCCGGCGAGCGGATGCGATGATTCATTAGCTGCGCCATTCAGCGCCGCCGAGCGCGAAGATTTATGAGGCTGCGGCGCGATTGGCGTTTGTTTATTTTATTCGCCGTCTTGCACGACGGCTTGATTGATGGTCGCACTGATTGATTTCATAACAACCAGCAATGGCCGCGTTGCTGGTTGCCCGCGTCACACGCGACTGGACGCATCGCAACCCCTTCAATCACACGTTTTCGCAGCGTCATCGTTGCGATTGCAGCAGCTTACAGACTCCGTGTTTGTTGCACTGGAAACGGAAGTTTCTAGAAGAGACGAATCTCAGGCGGCTCGTGCCACGAAAGTCAGCAATTAATCTCGCATTTTCTCAACATTGCGATTGTGACCAACGGGGTTAAGCTTAGAGATGTCTACAGACATTGTAGTTTTGCTCGGGTATGTTTGGATTTGTTTTTGCATGACCTTTTTCAATGGGAGTTGTCTGCTTGAAGTTTCTAGAAACGAAAAGTCTCTGGCGGTTCGTGTACAAATCAGGAATTAAATTCGCAGCCGATGTCTTCAATTATTGCATATTTCTAGTCCTTATTGCGAGTAAGGCCAACGGGGCCGACATTGTGGTTTGTTTTATAGTGGACTAAAATGGAAGTGTCTAGAAAAGGGGATTCTCAGGCGGCTCATGCCACAAAAGTCAGCAATTAACCTCGCAGCAATGGAATCAATTATAGCACATTTCCTTGCCATCCTTAGCAATCGTTTTAAATATAGAGATGCTTGGAAATATTGTGTTTTTGCTCAGCTTTGTATTGTAGTTTATTCCATGGCGTGCTGCAATGTGGGCTGCCTGCGACAGGAAACAGAAGTTTTTGTAAAGACGAGTCTCAGGCGGCACGTGCTACAAATCCTGAATGAAACTCGCGTTCAATTAAAGCACATTTCTTTTCTTCATTGCGATTGTGGCTAACAGGCCTACAGACTTTGCGGTTTTGCTCGGTTTTGATTGGAGTTTGTTGCTGCATGGCCTTGATCAATGCGGGTTCCCTGCGACTTAAAATGGAAGTTTCTAGAAAAGGGGATTCTCAGACGGCTCGTGCCAAAGTCAAGAATTAAACTCACAGCTGATGCGTTCAATTAAAGCACATTCTTGGTCATGATTGCGATTGTGGCAATCGGTTCGCGCCTAGAGATGCCGGCAGACATTTTGGTTTTGCTCGGATTTGTATTACAGTTTGTTGCTGTATGGCCTTGATCAATGTGGGTTCCCTGTGACTTAAAATGGAAGGATTCTCAGGCGGCTCGTGCTAAAGTCAGCAATTAAACTCGCTGCCGATACGTTCAATTGAAGCACATTTTTTATCATGATTGGGATTGTGGCAATCGGATCGAGCCAGCAGACATTTTGGTTTAGATTGTGTTCGCATTGGAGTTTGTTGCTGTATGACCTTTTTCAATGTGAATTGCCTCCGACTGGAAATGGAAGTTTCTAGAAAAGACGCTTCTCAGGCGGCTCGTGTTAAAAATCAGCAGTTGAACTTGCGTTCAATTAAAGCACATTTCTTCATTGTGATTGGGGCCAACAGGGTCGAACTTAGAAATCCCTGCAGATATGGTGCTTTTGCTCGGGTTTTGCGGGTTTCCTATGACTTAAAATGGAAGTTTCTAGAAAAGGGGACTTTAAATGGCAGTTTGTTGCATGGCGTGATGTAATGTGGGTTGCCTGCGACTGGAATGGGGAGTTTCTAGAAAAGGAGAGTGTCAGGCGGCGTGCGCCGTAGAGGTCAGCAATTAAGCTCGCAGCAGTTCAATTAGCGCTGCCGGCCGTCTGCGCGGTTGCAGTTGACAATGGGGTACGGGGCGAGGGGCGTTTGCTGCTGGATACGAGCGCACAATGCGAAGCCGGCGATCGCATGCGGCTGACAGACTCGTCAAGTTCGAGGGAAATTTTCACGTCGCTCCTTCGACGCTGGCCACCAGCCGGGCGCACAATGGCGAGCTTTTAGCCGCAGTCGCTAAACTTTGACTCGCCGCGAACAAGTGAACAAGAGTTGAGGAGCAAAGTTTTCTCCGGCCGCATTTGCACTCTTACGACCTCCAACATTTCGGAAAATCCATCATTTTTCATCGCTTGCCGCTGTTGTCTCGTTTTATTGCCCCCAATAGGGGTGCTCTCGTATTTGTAAAGCTGCGCCGTAAACGATGCGCGACTACCTGGGGGCAGGAGTCAGCAACCCCCAAAATGAAGCAAATGCATTGAATCACGTCCACCAGGGACGAAAATGTTGCGGGTTGCCGACCTCTGAGCGAGGCGGTTATGACTCCACAATTGAGCATCAATTAATCCCATTCTGACGACCTCGAACATGGCTAATATCTCCTATTTTGCCGCTTTATTGGCAAAGCTATAAACTAGCCAGGGGTCAGCAACCGCCGCTTCGAAACCGTGGTTCTAGTTATAGAGCACCTTGAAATTGCGGTTTAAAGCTTGTTTTAGTTCTGAAAGCAATTGCAGGTTGGCGAACCCTGCCGGTGACGGTTATAGTGAGACGATAATTGAGAATCGATTAAAATCGCAAGTGGAAGCTGGCGCAGCGGTTGAATCTGCACTCGACAAACATTTACATTGTGTTTCCGAGCTTGGCGACGCAACAATTGGGCGAAACCCACTTGATCCAGTCCCGGGGTGCGGCGGCGCTGCATGTCTGGCTGCCTATAATCGAATCATTTTCTTCCCTGCGCGCTGCGCGTTGCGCTTTCGGCAAACCGCAATCAGGGCGCGCTTCGCTTACCGCTCAACATCACTTCAATTGGGGCTGTGTGGGCAAACAGGGCTGCGAGAAGGGTTGCCGCCATCCGGTCATCGACTCTCGCGAAAAATGCCTTTCCGCTCGGCTGACAGAAGCACTTTGGCGCAGAACTATGATATAATAAGCAGACGGGGAGGACGCGTCCCTCCCGGCAGGAAGACGCGATGCATTACGGCGCTGGGCGGGAAAAATATGGACGCGGACGTGCGCCCGGCCGGAAACATTCCGGCGAGCCATTTAGATCGTTTCCGCTGGCGGCGGAAGCATTAGCCGCCCTTCGCCCATCATTCATCAATGCCGATTAATCATATCTAATCGGCAAACAGCGAAACATGGCTTTGCGAAGAGTTTCCGGGTGTGTTGAATCAATCGCCGCTAATTGCAATTAGGTTTTCAGCGCCCACTTGCAATGCGATTGGGTTGGGGCCGAAGGGGGAGCAATTCAATTGCGCTTTAAAGCCTTTCAGCGCCGCCAAGACACGGTTTCTCAATTCAATCTCGCCGCCCGCCCCGTGCCCCTTTCGGGCAATTGTTGCGCGCCAGTAAAATGCAAATGGCGCATGTTTGCGCTGCCCTGGGGACGCGTGCAATCGCTGCGAATGCCTCGCATAACCGGCAATGACAAGACAGGTTGTAAGAGACGCTGCAGCCTCTTGGACGGCCAATGTTGGGCACGCAGCGGCCGTAAACGCCATTAATCGCTCTTGCAAACATCTTTTACGGCTTGATTGCGCCAGCGGGGCAATTGTATTAAAAGCAATCGGGAAAATTAAACACTTTTACGGCGTGCGATCGAAATTAATTTGCCGATGCCGCCCTACGCTCCACCACATTGCCGCCCAGCGACACTTTATGGCGGTCGTGCCCGATTGATTACGTCACATTGTTTTGCGGTTCAATTATTATGCCTGGTGCACAATTAACAGGCGCTACCTTCAAATGTTTTCGTGAAAAACGGCACTAAATCTTAAATTTATCAGTCCAATTCTTCCACTAATTTAAGGTCTTTAAAGTGCAGTGTTGCTAATATATCTGCTTGCTGTCTTGTCCATGTTGCCTCTTTCGTATGACAATAAACATAATTTAAGGACGCTTGATAATTATGCAATGGACCAAATCATAAACATCTCGGTCTATAAATGAAAATTCTGAGATGCGATACGTTGGTAGGGCTAGAAGAAGTAGAAGATATTCTTATTGTCTTGCCATTTAATTATCATCTATGGTGAAGATATAGCTAGTGCATAATTATCAGGCGGTACTCTCAATTGTTCTGGTTGAAAAATGCATTATTTCTTAAATTTATCATTGCAAATATTCTACGAATCTAAGGCCATTAAAGTGTAGTGTTGATAATACAATTGTTGTTAATTTTGCAGCAATTAAAACTTCACTACCCAACACCCCAAAGGGGGTATAAATGGGCTAAGATTATATATATATATATATAAAACTTCACTACTTCATGAAATAAATGAAGTTTTCGAAATGTAATATAGACAACCAACATGTCATGCATGTCAAGCCATATATTTGCAATTCAGTTATTAATGGGCATAATTAACAGGCGTTACTTGTTAATTGTTTTCGTAGAACATTGTATAATTTCTTAAAAATATGATTAAGGATATAAATATGTAATGTGGATAGTTTAACTATAATTTGTCTGTTTTATGATACTTTTTGGTATGATAACAAAGACATTTGAGTCAATAAATGAAAATATGGGATGCAATATGTTGTCAGGTATTAATAGAACCTATGTATTATTGTTTTCCAATTTAATTATTATCGATGGCAAAGTAACAAAGTGTGCATAATTATCAGGCGATTCTTTTGCGGCATATTCGTGAAAATCTCCATTATTTTGGAAATTGATGATTGTGAATCATTTTCCAGTCTAAGGTGATGGAAATGCAATTCTGGTAATCATAGTTTTACGCGTCAAATTCACGTTGCCTTCCCCGTAGAATGCTAAATCGGAATCAGCGCCGCCTGATAATTATGCACCGCTCTAAATCCGCACATCTCGTTCAATAAATGAGGATTTGGGGAGATGCAATATGGAAATCTGGCATGTCATGCATGTCGTCGGATCTTAATAGATCACTTCATCACGCAATCGTGGCGCTATTATGCGCGCCGCCCCCGACGCGCCGCACCCCCTCAGCCGTAGATCGCGTCCTTTGCGCGCGTCTTGCACCCGCTGCCGCTGCAGACACTTAGCAGCGGGTGCAGCGATTGAGAAAGATGTGCATCACGCTCCCAATCAAAGCGATGACACGTCAACGTCACACGCACCACCCCCGATCCGCCGTCGCGGTGACGATGACGATGATGATGATGAGAATTCTATTTGCATGACAAATTCCGCATCGCGACAAAGAGCGACGAAATAAATTGATTTCGCGCGCCGCGACGACGCGATATTAATGCGCGGCTCGCAACCCCCGCGGCGTGTGACGACCGCCTGATTGCGATGATGATGGAAATGCGCATTTCAATGGAAATGCAAAAGCAAGACGCCGACAATGGCAAGACGGGCGACGCATTGTCGGCTGATGGCCCTCGCCACCCCCCGCCCCCACCCCCCGCCCTTCAG